>VZQC01003229.1:902359-991620 GCA_009823505.1 Rhizomys pruinosus
TTTATTTCTGTATGTGTATGAATGTACTGTCTGCATGCAAGTCTGTGCACCCGTGTCGTGCAATGCCGCGGAGGTCAGAAGAGGGTGTCGGATTCCCCTGGAACTGGAGTTCTCCTGGAATTGGAGTTTCAGATGGTTCTCGGCCACCATGTGGGTGCTGGGGATCGAACCCGGATCCTCTGCAAGAGCGGTCGGCGCTCTTAACCGCTAGGCCATCTCTCCAGCCCCTCTTTTTAAATAATTTAAGCAGTATTGGCTGTAGATCTTCTCTGAATGTCTGGTAGAATTCTACCGTGAATTCATCTGGGCCTGGGATTTTTTTAGTCGGGAGGTTTTGTATTACTATTTCAGTTTCCTCATTTGTTATAAGTCTGTTCAAGCTGTTGATCTCTTCTTGTTTTAATTTTGATTATGTCCATGATTTTAGAGAAATTCATCCTTTTTGTTAGATTTTTTAATTTAATGGAGTATAGATTTTTAAAGTATTCCCTTACAATATTCTGGATTTTTTTTAGTGTCTGTTGTGACATTTCTCCTTTGTCTCTGATCGTGTTGATTTGAATTTGTTCTTCCTTTCTTTTGGTTTACTGGGCTACAGGTCTGGAGAGAGAGAAAGTCAGAGGTTTCTTGAAGAAAGAAGAAACATGAAAGCAGGCAAAAAGCTTATCTGGTAAATATCTATGCTTTGGGTATAAAATATACCAAAGCAGATTTTCCATAGATTTCTTTCCTTCTAATCTTTGATATCAGGATATCAACCTCATAGATAAGATTGGCACCTGCTCTTACACCTTGGTACTAATCGGGGGGCTGCAGAGCTCCAGTTTGTGCAACAGGTAACTAGAAGTGTGACGTTTTGCTCAATGCCTCAAGGGAAGGGGACTGGAACTTTGCAGAGATATGGGGAAGCAGCAAGAATCATTGTAATATCCCGAATCTTCCTGCTACAGATAACTCACAGAGGCAATCTGAATGCCCACAGATATATCAGATAACTGGAGATCTTCTGGGACAGATCTTACAAGTCCTTGCTTCAAGCCACACACAATGTTCCATTCCCACAGAACTGTGGTTTCTGGGTGGTATTTCTTCCTTCCTTGGGGCAGGAAGATAGTACCACTTGATCAATAATGGGAGATGTATCAAAAAAATCTCTCTCTCTCTCTCTCTCTCTCTCTCTCTCTCTTTCTGTGTGTCTACTCCTTTTCATTTGTTTATGAAGAATTTTATTTTTTATCAGCAAATGCTTTTATTTAAAAAAAAACAAGAGAACAATCTTTATTTATTTCAACAATGAGAGTAAGTCTCTTATTTTTAATTCACATTTGCTTTTACCTTATACCATAAAAGCACTGGAAAGTATTGTGGTCAACCAGCTACTTAGATCCTCAGAGAATAAAAAAAGTAAGTCAAGCTACAAAGTTGATAATAACAACAGCAAGATTTTACTACATGTCACTGTGTCCTGGTAAGTTGGTCTTTTACTGAAATCCTTAGCATCCAAACTTCAGGATAGCACTATGAATTTAACAAATACAATTTTGATTATTGTCTAGATGTTCTTGTTCTGTATGTGCCTGCACCTGTGTGTATGTGCCTCCACCCGTGTGTATGTGCCTGTGCTTATATGTATATGTGTGTGCCTGTCTGTGTGTGTGTGTCTGTCTCTGTGCACGCAAGTACCTCTGTGTGTTTCTGTCTGTCTATCAGTCTGTGTGTAGGAGGTTTTCTGATAAAGAAGGATAAAGATAATGCCTTGAAGTTTCACACTTACTCTAAAGAATACCTTTCCAAACCTCTGAAAAAGTCTCCTCAAATTAAGCAGGATTCCAACCTGTTCATTTGACTAAAGTGCTTAGCATTTCGCTATTTTCATTTGAGAATTCATCACTGTAAAATATATTTCTACATAAACATTTTCCTTCTTAAAGCATTTTAGTTTGGATAGGGATCTATTTCCTTTAAACTCTAAACACATCTCCTTGTAAAATAGTAGCAAATGTATGCATTCTAATGAATAAACTAAAAGCCAGAGGACCAGAAAGGAAGCTAAGAATTAATTGGATTTTTTTACTTACCCCTGATAAATCCCTTGGGTCCCACAGGTAGTGATCAAAGATATATTTGCTTTTATCAAGAAAAATAATGGGATTAACAGCTAAACTAAGTCTTTAATCTTTGGAGATAAAGGGAGATAAATACTCAAGATATACACTAGGTGAGCCTAAATTGCCAGAGAGAAAGAAATAGATGGAGAGAGAGAGGTGTGCAGCAGTCTTGAAGTGCTAGATTGCTTATTGGGAAAATAAAATCAACTATAAACACATTTGCATAGCTGAGGAGAATTTCTATCCTGGCTGCAAGGTGTAATTTTGAAGTCAGTTATCTAAGGCAAATAATTGGCATGTATAATGAGTGCCTTAATTTGTGTTCTTTTATTTCTGCCCCTTTGATTGGAATTTGATGCATTGCTGTTTTTTTGTTCTTCCACACATATTAATTTAGTTATAAAAAAGAAATGACATTAACCACTTCTCTGATATTAATGAGAAAACTGAATCCACTCATATTTTCTTTGAATTATTTTCTCTGGCACTATTTCTATTTTCCACTTCAAACTGTGTATTTAAGTACAAGTTACCCTAATAACTTTGAGCAGACATGGAGCTGCCTGAAATAATGTGTGTTTTTTATTTATTTATTTTTAATTAATTTATTATTATTTTAATTTTCTTTTTTTATTGATGCTTTGTGTATTTCATACATCATTTTCCAATTCAGTTCAGGCATATTTCCCTTTCCCTTCCCCCCACCCCACCCGACCCCATCCCAGATCATGCATTCTGCCATAACTGTCCTGCATCTTTCACTCAGTTTTTTTTTTTTCATTTTTTAACAATAAGTGATAATTTATGAGTACAAGCATCCTTCATGTAAAACCAGTTTGCAAGTAGTTGTGCCCAAACCCACACAGCGCATGGGTCCCACCATCCAGCAGGGTCTATATTGGGATTTCATCTGCTTTAAGTTTTCATGGGTCCTGTGCATGCTGACACCATTGCTTAGAGAGTTGGTCTTCTTTGGGGGTGTGGCCCCAGATCGGCTGACCAGGCTTCAGTGGAGGAACTCACACTGAGGGACGTTCGGTGACACAGACTTGATTCAATAGGCCTTTTCATATATGACAGAATACATGAGGTCTGGTGGGTGGTGCTATCACTATAGTGGAGATAGGAGAGGGAGTCTTCTGAAATCAGACGAGATTGGGCATGTTCAGGGTGGTATGGCTGTAGACAGAGAGGGAGTCTTAACATGATTGAGAGATATTGTATGAAATGCACAAATAAAATCAATCAGGTATATATTAAAATAAATCAATCAAAAATTAAAAATGAAACAAAAACGCAATCACATAAAGACTATTTCTAAGCCAATGACATGTATACACTTGGAGACATCGTCACAGGGGACTTGTCTCTAGGCAGAAATGAGTATGACACATATGATAAGAGTTCATGCCACCTAAAGAGATTCAGAATACAGGAACTAACCAGGTGGCTCCTGCTACGCACTGCAGGGGCTAAGTAAACACTGCCCCGTCTGCTCCAACATGTCCCCTGAAATATTCTACTGGATTTATCAGAAGTACCTGGGACCTAAAGACCACTCTAGGAAGTGGGAATTTGCAGGTATGAGCTTTAGCTGAAGCTAAGGTCATGCAGATCAAGGGAATGCCACTGAATATACCTGTTTAACACATTTTTAATATTCACTTTATAAACAGGTTATATTTTAGAAAATTTAAGCATTTCTGCCTTGTGCTGGATAGATTTTTTTTACAATGTCTTAAAGACCCAAGTTCTTGGGGCTGGAGAGATAGCCTAGCGGTTGAGAGCACCGACTGCTCTTGCAGAGGACCCGGGTTTGATCCCCAGCACCCACATGGCGGCTAAGAACCGTCTGTAACTCCAATTCCAGGAGAACTCCAGTTCCAGGGGAATCTGAGACCCTCTTCTGACCTCCGCGGCATTGCATGACACAGGTGCACAAACCTGCATGCAGACAGTACATTCATACACATACAAAAATAAATAAAAAATTAAAAAAAAAAAAAAAAAAGACCCAAGTTCTACTGTATCTTTCCGCCTTTATTAAGAAATTCATAGCTTCTCATATTCGGGGGTGCAAAGTGACTCTGTAGATACGGTGGATTTATTCTTTAAGTTCTGAGACAGGAAAATCACATTCTAGAAAAAAGAAAATATGTCAAGTTCCAGATTTCACTCATGTCCAACTGAATACATTTATATAGACATAGATATAAAAATACAAATTAAGTCAAATTTTTACCTAAAATTTATAGTTCTTTCTAGATAAGTATACTATATCACTGTTCTCAAAATATTTGATAGTCATCCTTTCTTATTTATTCTACAACGAATAGCTACAAATTCAGTTTACAGAAAAATCTTTAAGTGAAGCCATGAATTCCAGAAATGGTAAGGTAGTGTCACATGTTGTGTGATTCAACAATATTCTTTGTTTCTTCAATATCTTTTGATTCAAGAAGGAGTTTTAAGATCACAAGGAAGGAAAAGCAGAGCCCAAGATACTGACTGAACACATTCAAGTGTGTAAACCCCCTTTGCCAAGTCAAGAGTGTTGAAGACACTAGTTGCTATAGGACGAAGTGTGCCTGCCTAAAAGCGAGGCAAAAAGCCTCTCATGTCCTGAGCTCAGGCAAAATCATAGCTAATGTCAGGACAGAGTCTCAGTCCTTCTTTTCACAAAATGGGAAGAAAGCACCAGGTGGTTTCTCTAGCTCCACTGTGCAGCCAGTCCTCACCAGCTACTCACCTATCATCTTCCTCTATTGCCCACTACTGTCCCTTACTGTCAAAACCACCTGACCCTCATCTCATAGTGACTGAGCACTCCTTCTAAGGATGAGTGACACAGATCAATCATCCCAGAGAAACACAAATTGAGAGAAAGGGTAACTTTCAACACACTCACCCCAGAGAAGTCAGAGTGGGCCTGCTTCCACCACAAAACAGCAGTGAGCACAGCCAGGCAGAGCTCCAGTGCACTGCAGATCAGCATCACAGACATGGCTCCCTGAATTCAGGAGAGAAGAGACCAATGGTGGCTAAGTCAGCTGAAGTCCTCATGCCTGGGTGGGAGGTGACTATGGAGATGAAATCATCTCCACCATCAGACAGTGAAGCAAGGACAGCATCAAGAAGGGACAAGGAGCCTCCCACAGCACTCAGTCAGGGAGGGAGCAGAGTGGATAATAACTGCCAGAACTGAGTCCACAGCTCCCATCCAGCCGCACCCCTGCTGCTTCTAGGCAGCCTGGACGAGTCTGCACTACCTTCTGTCTGCTCGGTTCTCACACGCTATAACACTATTCCCTTCTCAGGGATAAGTGAGTCTCTGACTGTGCAAGCTTTCTGCAAAAATTCAGTAGTGATAGACTCTTCTTTATTCACTTTATGGCCCATTATTGCCATCATGAGAGCAAAGAAACAAGTTTCTACAATTTCTAACATCATAAAACACCTAGAAGAAGGTTCTATACCAATACACAGAGCCCACAATTTCCATCTTGAGCTGTCTTTCATGGAAACCATTTGGTTAAAAAAAAAAGGAAGATGATGTCATTTCACAAATCTCTCAAACAAGGGGAGAAAGAAATTATCTACATTACTGAGATATATTTCACACAAATACTTTCAACTTAGGGTCTTCCTTCCAGGGTATCACTATCTGATCATGGATTCATACTACATCTAGTGAGAAAATTCTCCTTCAACCTTACTGACTGTTTCCTAGATTTGGCTCTGTTATGCCACATCGTAATTTGTTGCAGTTCCCTTATTTACACATGCTTCTTTTTATTATGGTTTCCTTAACTAAAGAAGGAACACCTGGACTGAGCACTAGGAGTAGAGAAACCATCCGGTTGGCCAGACTTTCTCTCTGGCCGACTGCCAGCTGTATCAATAGGACAATGGACATTCTTCCAGTAAGATGGACTCCCCTCACGCCATTGTCAGTTTCTGTTCTACCTGTCCTCATATTTCTTTATTCCTCATTTAATAAATCTTATCTCTTTACATTGTAACAAAAGCAGCTGTGAGCTTGCCTTCACACGTGGCTTGCCTTCACACATGACCAGTGCAGCTCATTACTATGATCACTGTAAGCAGAAGAAGCCTTGAGCTTAAGTCCCCATATTCCCACACTCCGATTCCTAGTGCTCGGCTGAGGTCTGCTCAGGCCGTCTCTGCCCCATGGCCATACACACACGTACCCGGTGTCCCTGCTAGCACTCCCTGGTCACCTGGTTCTCTCCGGAATGCTTATATATTTTTAACATCACTCTACAGACCAAAGCTCTTGGCTTGACAACTTCATAATTTATTCTTCCCCAAAACTGATTTTCCATAATTCTTTTTTTTTTAGGTCTTTTTGAGACAGGGTCTCCCTGTAGCCCCAGCTGACCTAGAACACACTACGTAGACCAGGCTGGCCTTGAACTCACAGAGATCCGCCTGCCTCTACCTCCCAATTGCTAGGATTAAAGCTGTGCATCACCACACCAGGCCCCTAATTCTTAAGAAATTCTAATAACAATGAACTCTGTAGTTCTATCGTTTACCTTATTTGGAAATTTCCCCTCAACTTCTTGCTATTACTGTGTAACCCCTTTGCATGGCATTTCAATATTCTGACTGTGCCTTACATGACTCAGGCCTTACTTTAGTGCACAAACATAAATTAATAGAAAGTTTCAAATGAGGGATAAGAAGAAATCATCGCTTCCCCAAATCTTTAAAAGCCAGAATATTCCATTTAGAACTACTTACCATCAGTGCTGCTTTGGCAGAGTGGCAGCTTTTTTTAGGTAGATCAAGGTGGTGATAGAAATAGCTGTAATCGATGGTTGGTTTAGATTCCACACTTAGCTCACACTGATGCAAGGCTGGAGCTAAAGCAGCCAGGTTGACACACAAGATAATGATTCCCAAGAGACCCAAGGCAACACTCAAGATGCTTCCGGCCAGGCTGCTGTGAACCTAAATGAGCAACAGACATCTCTTGTGTCTCTTTTCAATGGGGTTTCAATAACCCTTACTATTTGTTTCTTTAAGGGGCTAAAAATTTAATAGTGCATTTATCTTTAATATCTACAAACATATGAATCCAAGAGGTAAATTGTGATTGAATGAATGAATAGAATACCATCCATACAACACCTTAGAGATGAGAAAGAAAATATTCCCTTCCTAATATTTTCACCATGGCTGCAAGTGGAGCCCCAAGAGGTAAGATAAGCCTAAAAAATATCTAGAGATTAAAGTCAATTGTAGTGGAGATGCAGACACCATGTTCCCCTGTTCACCAATACTGATAGTGCTTTGGCTTGTTTATTACAAGCCCTCCCAAAAGCCCAAGTGTTAAAGACTTATCCCCCAGGTGGCTGATAGTGTCGGGTGGTAGAACCTTCAGGAAGTACAGCCTGATCAAAGGTCAGACCTTTGTTTGCCAACATGTTATTAACTCTATACTGGTATAAAAACTACATGTACACCAAAACATTTAGAATGTGAGCCCAAATCAACCTTCCTTCTTTATCAAGGTGATCATCCCAAGTGCCTGTTGCAGAAATGTAAAACTGACTCATATGCTCACAGACCCCTATGGAAGCATCGGCCACACAGGAGCACCAGGTGAAGCAGTTAGCTTCCTGGCACACTACTTCTGTCAAAAGCACCCACATTCAAAGATAGACCCTGGAGTCTGACAGTCATACTACTGCCTATACCAAAGGACGTGGATGGAAGGCTGTGACCAAAGACCTCCACACAGGAAAAAGGGCAGATGGTGTAATCTGTGGAGAACTGTGTGAGGCAGAAGGAAACAGGTTGGCACTAGATGAATGCCAGGAATCTGGTGCCACAGTGCCAGATTTCCTTGGACTCTCAGTGGCCTTGAGTCTTCGTCATGTGAAGAGCATTCCTCCTGGCTTTAGCAGGTAGGATTCTACAGTGAACCCATAACAGACAGATATTTTCATAAGTGTGGGGTTCACCACTGGAAAGGGAAATTTGAAAGCCTCTGTGGTAGACATTTTGCTGTTTTGACAAAATGATATAGTTTGACTCACAGGTTCAACGATTTCATCCTATCCTTTTGGAGAAAGAATGGCAGAGGGAAATTCACATGATGGCAAATGAAAGAGAGAGAGAGAGAGAGAGAGAGAGAGAGAGAGAGAGACTATGCTATGGATTTCTCTTTCCCTACATTTTATTTCTTCTCTGTCCTATAGAGTGGTGCCATATTCTACACACAAAATGAACCCATGAGTATGCTTTGCCAATCTTCCAGGTGCTCTTTAATTCAGTCAAATTGTTGATTAAGATGAACAATCACAGCCTGTTACTGAGAAAGCAACATTATAATGAACCAGGATACTTTGCATTGATTCCTGGGCACTGGTCTTAGGTATCATGTAGACTTTGATTTGGGGGCAACATGATAGCTAGGAAGAATATACTTTGCAAAGGGTTAACCCAGATAATCCAGAATCCATTCCTAAGTCTAATTGATAGCTGCTCTAGGACTTGGTTACTAACTTTCGCAATGGGAAGCTTGGCTCTGAAGAGTTCTCTCTACATTCATCCCAGTGAGTTGTAGATTAAGGCTCTCCTACTCACCAAAGGCTTAATTGTCTTTTTTTCTGTGATGACTGATAGAATTCCAGAGATGACAAACTGCTCAGGTAAGATGAAAACAAAAACATATTGTCAGGTCAGTTCTATGTACAGAGCGGCTGCAATGTTACTATCTGATATTTATGAGATACTCCAATGTGAAAAGCCCTGTTAACACCTGACCAGTGATTTAAGAACACATCCTCGATGGAAACCCTATGGATATAAACAATGTGGTAAAGCTTGAAAGAATTCATAATAGGGAGAAACCATATGAATTTTAACAGTGTGGTAAAGCCTTTAGAACTAAGTATCATCTTCAAAGATATGAAAGAACACATACTGGACTGAAGCCCTATGCATGTAATGAATGTGGTAAAGCCTTCAGTTGTAAGCATAATCTTCAAAGCCATGAAAAAACACATACTGGAGAGAAACTCTATGCATGTAAACAATGTAGTAAAACCTTTAGACAATACATTCACTTTTGAGTACCTGAAAAAATTCATCCTGGAGAAAAACCATATGAATGTTATCACTCTGGTAAAGTATTTATATCTAAACGTACTCTTCAAAGGCATGAAAAAACACATACTGGAGAGAAACCATACGCAGCAAAGAATGTGGAAGATTTTAGGCAGCCCAGTCACCTTCATGTACATGAAAAAGTTCACACTGGAGAACAAAACATATGAATAAATAATGTGGTAATATCTTTAGTTGTGACAGTTCTCTTCAGTTATATGTAAAAAGTCATGCTGGAGAAAAACCCTAGGAAAACAATGTCACAGTTTGTTCAAAGACATGACAAGTTCATACACTGTAAATAGGAACAGTATAGAAGAACCTTTAGACTTGACAGTCATCTTTTCATGAAAGAATTCATATTTTAGTAAACCTACAATTGCAAACAGTGTTGGAAAGCCTTTATATGTCACAGCTATCTTCATGTGAAAACTCATATTAGACCTAAACCCAATGAACAAAAGCAATGTACAGTCTACGTACAGCACATTTATCTTAAATTACATGAAAAATTTCATATGAAGAACAACTCTGTCCGTGCAAAAAATGTGAAAACCTTTACATTTCATAGTAACTTACAATTACAAGAAGAATTTAATTGTGGCAAAGAACCCTGTGGATGTAAACAATGCCTATGGTTAGCTGAAGTCTGTGCATCAGCGTCTGTGTCTGTGAAATGAATACCCTGTCACACTGCCAATTACATAACCCTGGAATGGGTTAAAAACTTCTTTGCAGCTTCACCTATTCCTAACTTGGCTGGAAAAGCTTGAAAGGCAGTATCCACACTTATGATGGTCAATTTGCATCTGTCACTGATGGGCATAGAAGATATATGGTGTGTTTGCCTGTACTTCAGGCTCAAATTGGCTTACATATGTGTCCTGTCAAAACATCTAGAGCCAGGTTTTAATTGTGAACAGGAAACATGTAATTGGCACCTAAATAAAGATGTCTGAGGAAAAAGTTAAAAAAAGATACATATAAATACATATATAGATCAGTCCCCTTACCCATTTTATATCTAGAAAACATGAGAAAAGACAGATGTGAGCAGGAATATATACCATAAAATTATTGAATACCTTAATTGGTAGCAAATAAGTATGTTTTTAAAGAAAAAGGAAAATTTGGGAGTTGGATCTCTTTGGAAATAATATGAGATAATGGTTCTAAAGGAAAAAGTGATGGAGATCATTTGTTTTTATTAATAATTAATAAAATTATTAATAGAGGTATATCATCTTCAGCGGTTTGCATATATCATGATATAACTTCATTAATAGAGGTATATCATCTTCAGCGGATTGCATATATTAAATAATACCTGCATTCTTGAGTAAATCCCACCTGACCATGTTGAATTCTCTTTTTCATGTGCTGTCAAATTCAGTGTGCAAATATTTTGGTGAGAATTTTTCACCTCCATTTTCAGGAACTTTGCCTGTAATTTCCTTTTACTATAATATCCTGTGTGATGGCTCTGATAGCAGAAAAATTTTGTCTTTCAAAATCGGCTTGGGGGCTGGAGAAATGGCTCAGCAGTTAAGAGCACCGACTGCTCTTGCAGAGGACCTGAGTTCGATTCCCAGCACCCACATGGCAGCTAAGAACCGTCTTTAACTCCAGTTCCAGGGGAATCCGACACCCTCTTCTGACCTCTGCGGCATTGCATGGCACGGGTCTACCAACCTACATGCAGCCATACACTCATACACATAAAAAATAATAAATAAATAATTTGGGGGCTGGAGAGATGGCCTAGTGGTTAAGAGCGCTGACTGCTCTTGCAGAGGACCCAGGTTCGATCCCCAGCACCCACATGGCGGCTGAGAACCATCTGTAACTCCAATTCCAGGAGAACTCCAGTTCCAGAGCAATCCGACCCCCTCTTCTGACCTCCGTGGCATTGCATGACATGGGTGCACAAACCTACATGCAGACAGTACACTCATACACATAAATAAAATAAAATAAAATAAAATAAAACAAAAACAAAATAGGATTGGAGTGTATTTTTCTCATTAATATTTTGTAATAAGACTTTGAAAGTGGGGGAAATGATGCAAATCTAAAAACACTGACGTATAATGCTCTCAAAAATTAAACAATATATCTTAAAAGTTTCTTCAGAGTCATTTGTACTAGGCTTTAAACAAAAGAAGTTGGCATATTAACTGTCACGGAAGAACAGAGATGGGACTTGGTTGAGGGTTTCAGGAACTCAGATAAGTAAGGACAAAGGGAAGCATGAGATCTCTAACCCTGTTCAGAAAAATCAAACAAATAGGGTTGGAGAGATGGCTCAGCAGTTAAGAGCACACTGGCTGTTCTTGCGGAAGACCCAGGTTTGAATCCCAGCACCCACATGGTAGCTAGCAATCATCCCTAATTCTAGTTCCAGGGCATCCAATGCCCTCTTCTGACCTCCGTGGGCATTGCAGGACATGGATGCACTACACATGCACACATGCAGATAATCTACTCATACACATAAGACTAAAAATAAAATATTTATAAAAAGAAAATCAAAGTCAGATGCGGTGGTGCGTGCTTTTAATCTCGGCACTCAGGAGGCAGAGGTAGGCAGATCTCCATGAGTTCAAGGCCAGCCTGGTCTACAGCTGGGGCTACAGGGAGACCCTGTTTCAAAAAGATTTAAAAAAAAGAAAAAGAAAATCAAACAAGTTATTTTCTCTCAGTCAATAGATGTAAGGAAGCTAAGTAGCAGAATTGTTTTAATTAATTAAAACATTGAAAGAAGCCAGGTGTGGTGGCGCATGCCTTTAATCCCAGCACTCAGGAGGCAGAGGCAGAGGCAGGTGGATCTCTGTGAGTTCAAGTCCAGCCTGGTCTACAGAGAGAGTTCCAGGACATCTGGAGCTATAGGGAGACCCTGTCTCAAAAATTACCCCCCCCCAAAATTGAAAGGCAAACTGTGGTTTCAGTTCTGTAGAATTAAGTAACCTTCTCAATCACATAAGTGCTAATATTTTTCTCTGTGACTCTGCAGACTGATCTAGAACCTTTTGCATGCTACTCAAATGTTCTACCACTCCACTACATAGCTCTAAATGAATATTCTTAATACTAAAAGGAATTAAGCAACTCATCAGACCCTGTGGGCTCTGCTCAGTGACATCCGAAGACTACAGTGTGGCAGGGAAGAAAAGACACATTAAATCATGGAACCTGGAAATCCATGACCAGGGTTAATTCAACAGTGACTGGTGTTGACAGCCGGAATCTTTCATGTGACCTGACAGATGACATGTCGCTTCTGTCATCTTCGCCTAATTATCACCCTCCCTTTGATTACAGATTAAGAATATATTGGATGAACCTCAGATTTAGGAATATTTTCCCAAAATCTTGGCTAGAGATTAGTAAAGTGATCAAGGATGAGAAAACCCTGGGAAAGTCTAGATGAGGAAATCTAGAGGAGACCAGGGAGACAAGAGCTAGGAGCAGGCAGGACTCTGGGAAAGCAGAGGATGTTTGTGAAAAAAATGGGGAAACCAAACAATGTATTTATCAGAGTTAATCAAAAAAGACAACATGAGATGAAAAGGTGATCTTCACGGTAAATGTCTATAAACAGCTTCTATGTGAAGGAACTGTGGCCCCACTACACACTCTTGACATTTTGTGGATGTCACACAAAGGAGAACAAGTTCTATCCTGGACCTATTGCTCCAGAAGATAGAAAGGCCGCCAAAGGACCGAAGAAGTCTGTGTAGTAGAGACGTCGTCTTCCTTTCCTCTCCTCCCCATCTTCCCCTAAAAAGTGCTTTACTTACACAGAAGGCTCCCAGAAATGGGTAGCCAGAGTTTACCAGTAAAGAAAACACTGGAGTAAAGTGTCGGGATGTGGGGCTAGACGCCAGAATTATCCCCAGACTCAACACCATCACTCCACAGAAGATCTGGATAGTCTGTTGGAAGAAGAGAGGTGGGAGGTTAAGAACAGCAATAATAACAGATGGCTTTTGACCTCTCAAGGTGCTATGTCGTATCCATCACCTTCTGCATCATCCCAGTGAGCGAATGCTGTAAAAGCTCTGAGGTAAGAGACAGGAAAGTACATTCCGGCAAGGAGCCAGTTCTGCCAGAGCCTCTTGTCACCTTTAAGCATGTCTGCTTCCCAAAGTCCAGACCAGTCCTGACCAGCTCTTGGCATGTGCTGAGCTCTGTGAGGCTGTGATTAGTGCATGTGGTAACAAGGGACATCTGAAAAGTCTCCCACTCTCTTGAGCACGGGAAGATGAAAACTCCTCCCCACATCTCTCCGGGAATAATAAACACAAGCCAAAACCAGACTCTGCCCAGCACCACAAGTCTCTTCAGTCCAGGGTTCTTTCTGTAATCCCAACAGTCTATTTTAAGAGGGAAAGTTTGCTTCTTGACATCGACTTCCATCTCAGAATCTCCCCACTCTGGTGACATTGATTGAGCACTGTCCTGAACATTTTGTTACATCACTGTCACAAGAACACGCATGATTGCACGTCTAAGGCAAGGCAATGGGTCACATCAAGTGAAACGTGGTCACACACAGGATCCCCACAGATTATGTTACTGCAAAGACAACTCTGAAAACCACAGATCAAACTTTCTTCCAGGTCCTAACTATGTCCTTTCTTATGTCCTGCCTTTACTCACTGCATTTCTTTAGTAAGCCCTGAATGAAGGCATGGAAACAAATGAAAGTCCTGTAACACATCTGCTCTTTAAAGAGAATGAGCAAAGAGGGAAGAGCAGAGGCTTTTCCTGTCATTTGCAATGAGAGCAAAGGTTCCTTTGAAAAATCAGTCAAGTTGACTGAACATACAATTGGCAGACACATAATGTGTTTATTAGATATTATATTTATATATGTGTATGCTCACTTACATAGTCATTCTTTCTCATTATTTTCACAGACACATTTTTATAAAATACTCTTCAAAAGGAAAGATCTTCAAAAAAAACAATAAATCAACAAAACTTCAATCACTCCTTGTGATGGATAGCTTTAGTGTCAACTTGACACACCTGGGTTGAGGGAGCCTCACTTGGGGAATTGTCTCCATTGGACTGGCCTGTGGCCACGTCTGTGGAGTATTGTCTTGATTTTTGAGCAATGTGGGAGGAGCTAGGTCACTGTGGGTGGTGCCACCCCTGGCTGAGCAAGGGCCAGAGGAGCAAGCCAGTAAGAAGCATTCCGTGGCCTATGTTACAGCTCTTGCCTCCAGGTTCCTTCCTGCCCTGAGTTTCTACGTTGGCCTCCTTCAGTGATGAACTGTGACCCAGGAGATGTGAGCCAGATAAACCCTTTCCTCTCCAAGTTGGAATTGGTCACAGTGCTTTGTCACAACAATGGAGAAGCAAACTAGAACATCCATATTGAGAATAAAAGGAAAAGTTCTCATTTTCTGGAAAGTCCTAGGTCTGTAACTGGTCGGTAGCTTCACTAGCAAAATCCACACTTACAGTGAATCTCTCATTCCTAAGACAGAGTGTCTCCTCCTTCTGTCCTCCATCCACCCCACTGCCCCCCAGAATGTTCTGAGTTGGATTTACCGCTATCACTTTGACCTCCGCCTGTAGAGACTTCTTCAGGTTATCTGGACTCTGGTAGATAGGTTGAGGTTTGCTTGTTTGGGGAATGTTGATTCCATTTGTTGTAATGACAGTAACGGCCTCATTGGTTATTATCTGTGATGTCATGATGGAGCTTCCAAGGCTGGAAGAGAAGATCAGCTCAGCTGTTTTAAAGAACTTTGATCCCAGCTTTTGGTTCTCGAATCTCTAGATAACTATCTGTACCTTAGTGCAGTTTTGACCTGTCCTTCAGGGGAGAAATTGGTGCTACAAAGAAGTGAAAAACCACAAAACCTTGGATCCCGGAGGATATTTTTCATAATGTTTAACACAGTCTGCTGATTTTAGGTGATAACCATGTCACAGGAAGAAAGGGAAAGCATAAATCTCCACAGGTCGCAATAGCCAAATATTCCCATGAAACTTGCAAAACAGAGCTGATGAGATGGCTCAGCAGCCAAAGACCCTTACAGGGGACCTGAGTTTGGTCACCTGGACCCACATGGAAGGAAAGAAAGAACTACTGCAGATTTTCCTCTGACTTCCACATGCATGCTTTGACATGTTTATGTACATGTGTGCATGCATGTACACAGAGAGAAATACTTGCAGAAATACACAGAAAAAAAAAACTTGCAAAATATAGCTAGTTCCCTCTCCTCAATGCTACCATGATCAAGTACACTGTATTTTATTGATGAATTTCACCATCAAGTTTCTCCACTGGTCTTGAAACATGATTAGGATTCAACCTTCAATCTTCTCCGATTTGAGTTAAATATTATTCAAACCAAGTAACTTACAAACTAACACTTGTTAATTTTTCTAATAGTAATATTTTAGCATTAATCTTATATATTTTATGATATTTTAGTAGACATTATCCTCTAGTGCTTTTAATTGTTACAACAGTCCCACATGTTTGATAATTAGCAAAATCATAACCAGAAAGGAAAATCAGAATTAAAAGCTTTGTTAATGAATGGAAATAATGCATGCATTATATGACAACATAGACTCAATTCTAAATAAAGTTTACACCATTGGTTCAGCCATTCACACACAGTTCGGGTGCTGGATCTCAGCTATCCCTGCCTGTGGAGCACTTGCAGAATTCTCCAGATCAAGGTTTTTTTTTTTTCACCTATTTTTCCACCTGCGATGGCAGCCTGTGTCTGAGTTTATTCAGCCTAGAAGAGCAGGTGTATGCAGGCCCATGAGAAACCCTGGTGTGCGACCCTGAGGTCAAGGCTGGGACAGTCCTCTTGTCGATATAAGGACCAAGTTACCTGTGGAATTGGCTACTGAGCTCAGCTCGGCACCATTCTCAGCCCATGGGATGTTCTGTGGGCAAATGGTCTAGAGCCTCTGAAGGGATAGGGGCTCTGCTCCCATCAGATACAAAGCTTGAGGTTAGGGACCCCCAATGTCATGCAGCTGGAAGCACCAAGGACGGAGTTAAGCCAGATGCTCCTTCCCTTTGCCTACTTGAGTTCTGAGCTGCTCCAGTGTCTCCACCTCTTTCATGAGCTTCAGCCAGGTTTCCTGGCAGTACAGTCACAGGAAGAGGGTTGAATAGAACAACAACAACAACAACCACAACATAAACCTTTTCAGCATCACTTACCTGAGCCCTTGGACCCCGCTGCTTGTCCCAGTGGAGTTCACAAGAACCCCTAAGAGCTTTTTAACTCTGGATTACCAGAGTCTGATCTTCAGTTCCTCTGTGGTCTGCTGACTGTCACCAGCCCTCCCTACAGGATATGATACTTACACGCTGGAGATGTGTGAAATGTGCCTGAACTTCCTTCATAAACTCCCAGTAACTTCAGAAAATCTGCCAGCATAAACTGTGCTGGCAGAGTGCAGGGCTGCAGTGCTAACCGGTTCCATGTAAGATGCATGTCTACATTCTTGAACCTCATTTCTCTATGTGTTAAACAGGGAACAGGACCAACTTTGGAAAACTGTTATGAAGAGGATAGAAAAATCTTTCTGAAAGGCTTGTTTTCGTTTTTCAAATTGAAGTTTTTCAAATGTCATAAGTATATTTGGATCATGTTTAGATCCCTTCCACTACCTGTTCCCCACCTCTGCCATCCATCCACCCAATGTTCTATACTCTAGTATATATAATAAGGCCTATAGAATCAGGTTTGTGTCCCTAATTGCCCTTCAGTGTGAGTTCGTCATCTGGAGCCTGGTTAACCTACCAAGAGTCTCACCTTCCCAGCAGCCATAAGTTGCCAACAGTTCTTCAGGTGGAGTTAGGGTTTCTTACCGATTTCCCTGTGTCTATGCCAGAAGTTTTTATTACTTGAGCTGGCTTTGGGATCTGTGCATGCTGTCTCTGTTGCTGTGAGTTCATATGGGTAACTGTTCAGCTGTTGGGAAACCTTGTGGTCATCCACCAGCTCTGGCCCTTACAATCTTTCTGCTTCCTTTTCTACGATGATCCCTGAGCCTTGGGAGTGTGAAGTCTGGTATAGGTGTCCTATAGTCTTACTTCTAAAGAGCATTCTATAAAATGTCACACTTACTAATAATATTGCTAAGAATATTAATAGAGTATTTCACAGTGTATTACAAACTATCATAGTAGAAATTACAACCTTGCGGCTTTCAAGGAACATTCAACACTATATAATCCATAATATTAATAATGAAACACATTAAAATATTTTTGGTACTTTGTTATTTATAATGATTTTTTTTTCTTTTGTTAGTTCCTCAGCTACCCAGCAGGCTGCAAACAGCCTTTAAGGACTCATTGACTAATTGCTGATTACTCTAGAGCCCTCTTTATTTCCTTCTCATAACCTATAGACCTCTTCCCCAACAATGGAACTGCTCTAAGAAAGACTAGATGATTCTAGGAAACTTATGAATCAGAAGGAGAAACAAGTTGGAAGTTTCAACATGACCTGAATGACTTAACTTCAGTGAATTCATACTTGGGCTAGTTTCATGAAGACAGATGTCCCTGTGGCCTGTCAGGCCCTTGGGTGGCCATTCTTTGTAAGGTGAGTTTATGAAACTGTACAGGGGAATATAAATTGGCTGCAGCCACTGGGCAGCTCCATTCCATACATCCTTCCTCATTTTCTTGAAGTTGGCCAGAAAGAACCTAAGAAGCCACATGAGTCACCACTCTCATGTCAATTGGTGGTGGGCTCTGTTCTTTACACATGAACTCTTCTGCTGAAGAAAGGAGCTGAGGAATGGAATTCCACAATCCCAGAGTAGATCAGGTCCTTTCCAAAATTCTAGAGAAGAGTGAGAAAGTCAACTTACTCACAAATCTGTGGAAAGCAGTTCTTCTTTTTTTTTTTTTTCGCTTTGATGTTCAATAGTTTTTCTTTTTTTCACATAAATTTACTTTTATTTTTTATTATCAAATCTACACCCATGTCCTCCCCATTCCCCCACCCCACTAGAGCTCATGCATTCTGCCAAACATGCTTTTCATCTCTTTCTCAGTCTTTCTCAATATTCTCCATGAGGAAGTTGACTGTTAGAAGTTCACTGTTTCAGTCAGTTCTTCGATGCAGTCCTTTCTGTTGTTGTTTCCAATATGCGTCACTCCCAACTGCTTTGGATAAAAGCTCAAGGGGCCGTGCACAAGGAATACTTACAACTAGGTAATTGGCACTAGCATCCACAGATGAGGGATACCATTCGTCATTTGTTTTTCTGGGACTGTGTTACTTCACTCAGCATGATGTCCTCTAGCTCCAGCCATTTTCCTGCAAAGCTCTTGATGTCGTCTTTCTTTACTGCTGCGTAGAACTCCATTGTGTAGATGTACCACATTTTCTCTATCCACTCATCAGTTGGGCATTTGGGTTGGTTCCAGCTCCTTGCTATTGTGAAGAGAGCTGAAATGAGCATGGCCGTGCATGTATCTCTGCAGTGGGGTGAGTCCTGAGGGTACATGCCTAGGAGTGGTATGGCTGGGTCAGGTGGAAAGTTCATTCCAAGTCTTCCCAGGGCTCTCCACACTGCTTTCCATAGTGGCTGTATGAGTTTACATTCCCACCAGCAGTGGATGAGTGTTCCCCTTTCCCCACAACCTCTCCAGCACTTGGTATCATTTGTTTTCTTGATCCTAGCCAGTCTTATTGGAGTAAGATGATATCTTAAAGTGGTTTTGATTTGCATTTCTTTAATGATTAGTGATGTTGGACACTTCTTAAGGTGTTTCTCAGACATCTCTAATTCCTCACTTATGAAGTCTCTGTTCAGCTCTTTGCTCCATCTATTGAGTGGGTCATTTGTTTTCTTCTTTGTTTTTTGAGTAGTTTATATATTCTGGAAATCAATGCTTTGTCAGATGTTTCTGTGGTGAAGGTTTCCTCCCACTCTGTGGGATTTCTCTTCACTTTCTTGATTGTTTCTTTTGATGTACAGAAGCTTTTGAGTTTAATGGGGTCCCATTTGTCAATTGTCAACCTTAATTCTTGCGCAGCTGCTGTCTGATTTAGGAAGTCTTTTCCTAGGCCTATGTCTTGTAGTTTGCTGCCAACTTTTTCTTCTATCGCCTTCAGAGTTTGGGGTTTCACGTTGAAGTCTTTGATCCATCTGGAATTGACTTTTGTACAGGGCAAGAGGTAGGGGTTTAATTTCATTCTTCTACAGGTGGTGATCCAGTTTTGCCAACACCACTTGCTGAAGATGCTGTCTTTTCTCCATTGTGTCTTCTTGGCCCACTTGTCAAATATGAGATGGCTGAAATTGTATGTGCTCAGATTTGGATCTTCAGTTTTGTTCCATTGGTCAACAGGTCTGTTTTTGTTCCAGTACCAGGCTGTTTTTATGACTATAGCCCTGTAGTATAGTTTGAAGTCTGGTAGATATCCCCCCCATGTAGCTCTTTTCACTCAGGGTTGTTTTGGCTATTGGGGTCTTTTGTT
This sequence comes from Rhizomys pruinosus, assembly GCA_009823505.1. Lineage (NCBI taxonomy): Eukaryota > Metazoa > Chordata > Mammalia > Rodentia > Spalacidae > Rhizomys > Rhizomys pruinosus. The sequence goes on from VZQC01003229.1 coordinate 922,104, forward strand.
TTTCCAAATGAATTTAAGGACTTTTTTCCAAGCCTGTGAAGAAACTCTTGGGGGGAAAGCAGTTCTGATCACCAGGCGTGTCTTCTGCTTTCCTGAAGTGTCTGGTGTTACTGTCCCATTCACACTGCCCCCAGTACCCATATTGCTGTCCCAGAATTCAGTGAGTTAATGAGCTACATTTCTTCTCCAGAGTTTTAACACTGAAGAAACATGGTCCCTGTGGGACCACCACACCAACTTTGTCTCCAGGAATATTTTTTAATAACAAACAAACAAACAAACAAACAAACAAACTAGCTAAATCTGCTGGCCAAGATTTCCTCTGCAGTCTGCTTTACTCTCTGTGCTCTGATAATTTCCAAAGCTTTTAGAAAAGTTTAAAAGATCACATGTATGGTGCTTAGTACAGAGGCATATCAATGTCATAGCTGAGAGCAGCGTATGTATTCTGTTTTTCCATATCTGCTCCACCCGTCGGTTCTCCCTGCCTTTCTCTCTCTCTCTCTCTCTCTCTCTCTCTCTCTCTCTCTCTCTCTCTCTCTTCTCTCTCTTTCTGTCTCTCTGTCTCTTTTTGTCTCATTAACGGAGAGGACTTCAGTACTCTGAAAACGTGACTCCTCTCTCTAACCACAGTTCAATTCTATCCTGTTTTTACATTCTCAATTGTTTGCAGTTTGAGGTCTATAACTCTAACCTGTAGGCAAAAGACTAATTCAGCAATAGCACACACTGATTTTCCTCCAGGAAGAACTTTGCAAAAGTAATTTCTGGTCACAGTTTAGACAGATAAATATTTCCTGTAGAAACTTTCTGGTGCACTGCAGATTATCTATGTGTGTTCTATGGTGACAAACAAAAGTGTCACTAGTACGGCCAAGTGGCTGCCATTGAACAACAACAAAAAATGCCCTCACTCCTATCTTCAGAACCCCCAATCTAGAGGCAAAAGCATTTTCTCAGAAAAAAAAAACTGATGCCTTCTATGTAATTGTATATGTGCAAGAATTGGCATTTATGGGGGCTGGAGAGATGGCTCAGTGGTTAAGAGCACTGATTGTCTTTAGAGAAGACCCAGGTTCAAATCCCAACATCCACATGGCAGCTAACAACTGTCTGTAACTCCATTTCTAGGGGATCTAGTACCCTCTTCTGTCCTTCTGAGGCATTGCTTAAACATATGCAGCCATAACATTCACATGCATGAAATAAAAATAAAGAAAAGAAAAATGTTTTAAAAAATAACTGGCATTTTAAAAAAATCAAATTAACATTTTACTTTTAAATTTTTTAAATCATTCTTGAAGTACATATAAGCCACCTTGTTAGCCATTGCAAGTGTACAGTTCGGTGGTACTAATTATAGTGTTATTGTTGTGGGATAGATCTCTAGAACCTTTTCATTTTGTAAAACTAAAATTCCAAAACTACCTAATGAATCCCTATTTTCTTCAGGACCTTCAGTTCCTGGCAACTGTAATGCTAACCTTTCTTTCTTTCTTTCTTTCTTTCTTTCTTTCTTTCTTTCTTTCTTTCTTTCTTTCTTTCTTTTTTTCTTCTTTGAGACAGGGTCTCCCTACAGCCCCAACTGGCCTAGAACTCACTCTGTAGACCAGGCTGGCCATGAACACACAAAAGATGTGTTCTAGGGTTATATGTGACATTTCGTATTATTTATGCAGTATGTGTATATGTATGAATATGTATGTATGTATATGTGTAAATACATGTGTGCATCTGCATGCATATATCTGGGTGTAGGTATATGTGTACTTATGTGTGTACATGTTTGTGTATATGTGTGTATGTACATGTATGTATATGTGTCTATATGTGTGTGCATACTTAGCTTAGTTCCTTTAGCACTGTACCGGCAAGCTTCATTCTTACTGTAGCATGTGGGATTTCTTTTTCTTAATTGCAGTTATTCAGTTTTTGTGTCTGAAGGTCCCAATGTGTGTGTGTGTGCATGTGTGGGGGTGCAACAGTCCCATGGCACATATGTGGAAGTATGTGGACAACTTAGGGAGCCAGTGCTCTCCTCACATTTGAATCGTGAAGACTGGCAGGTTGTTTGGCTTCTCAGCAGGCACCTTCTCCCACTGAGCCACACCACCAAGTCCAGGATTTTGTTTTAAAGACTGATGCTAGTACTATTTTATGTACCTGGGTTACTTCCGTCTCTTAACTCTTGTGAATAGTGCAAAGGACATAGTCTGAAGCATCACATAATGCACAGATTTTCATCTCTTCAGAGCTGTTTTCTATAGACACATTTTGTTCCTTTAGTTGATCCATGCTGTTCTGCTCTTCTGTGTGGTTATTACGAACTACAGTAATCAGCTTTGTGCAGAGAAAGGCCTCTGCCAATCGGCAGAGCTGGAGTTTCTGGGGCCTCTTCAAAACACTTTGGAATGAATGTTCTCTGGTTTTGCCTGTGTATTTTCCCCTTAAACTGCCCCCCCTTTTCTTTGGACTTATTATAATTTTTTTCCCCTAGGGGCAATCTGTGGTACTACCACCTCCAGTGCAGCAAGGTTGCTTTTTTTGCTCAGAAGCCTGCAACATGACATATGCTGTGTCAGGTGGGACAGAAAACAGTCTTCCTCCCCACGCCCTATGAATTCTGCCATGTTCCCAGAGGAGCTCAGGGCTGGGTTATTTTCTTCTAAGCATACTGCCAGGGTAAGAGAAGAGTCAGCATTAGTAAAAAATAAAAATAAAGCATAAATTCTTCGCAGCTAAGAGGAGAAAAAAAATCTCCTTTTCCTTTACTTTATCTTTCCCTCTATTCCCCCCACACACACACCCTCCCCACACACTTTGTGCACAGGTCTTTAAGGAAAGAAGTAAAACCGTCCTAATGTTTGAAATGAAGACATAAAGATACATTCTTTCACCATAACTTCTGTCTTACTCATGATGTCTTATGAATAAATTACTGTTGAGCAACAGCAAAGCTGGAGTTGAAAACAGGGCCTGGCCACCTGCTCTCGCATTCAGCAGATTCAGAGAAGGAAGAGTTAGACTTCACCATAAGCTGTTTCACAAAACTGACTGGAACATCTTATCCTAAAGTCAGACATTACTTCCCATTCAGGAGAATAAGGAAGTAAGACAGAAAGAAGAGAGAAACATTCTGCAAAACCGAATTAAGCAGTATTTAAACCTTCTGCAAGTGAGAAAAACTGACAACTAGAGTCAGGCCTGTGGCTCTTTTTGGTGCCTCTGAACATTTGGGGAATTCTAATGAGACAAAAAGGGCTTTTTCTGTCAAACTAACAGTGTCAGATAAATCTCTATTTTAAAATTTCTTTATGTCTATTTTATGTGTACGAGTGCTTTGCCTGCAGGCATGTAAGCACACTCACTTCATGCAGTGCCTGTGGAGGCCAAAAGAGAGCATTAGATCCCATGGAGCTGGAGTTACAGATGACCATTAGCCCCCACATGGGTGCTGGGAACTGAACCTGGGTCCCCTGCAAGAGCAATGAGTGTTCATGCCTGCTGATCCAGCTCTCTAGCACCTTCAGATCAATTTCTTGACACTAACATCCCATACTGTTTGCTATTTTTAATGAACTATTTCTGAGGATTTCGTTGAAATACCTGATTAACTTATTAATTCGAAAGCACTCTTCCACTGGCTATTTTATTATTTTGACAGCTGGTGGCTGTCAGAACACATCAATATCTGCACTTAGTATCCTGGCTCCTTGGTAATATACAGGTGGCATAAACCAGAGTGTATAGACTGACTAACTCATAATAAATACTGACACATATTCAGAATCAATTTAGTACAATTTCTTTCCCCAGAAAAATCTACATTTATACCTTGATAACAGAATTTCTATAGCTTACTTTAAATTTTTTTATTTACTTATTTTTATGTGCATGAGTGATTTGCCAGCATGTAAGTGCATCACGTGCATGTCACACTCACTGAGGCCAAGAGAGGGTGTCAGATCCACTGGGACTAGAGTTACACACAGTTGTTAGCCACCATGTGGATGCTGGGAAAGAGAACTCAGGTCCTCTACAAGAGCATCCAGTGCTTTTAACTGTTAAGCCATCTCTCTAGATCTCTGTGGTTTGTTTTTAACATTACATTCATTGAATGCTAATTTAGCATTAACATTCAATGAATGTAAGCTGCAAATAGAGAATACATTATTTTAACATTGCATTATTTTTAACATTATAGCCATTGAATGCTAATTTAGCACTTGCACTCAATGAATGTAAGCTGCAAATAGAGAATACAGTGGCTAATTAAGTGGATGCTAAAATATACCTTGGAATATACATACATATATATATATATATATATTCTGTTCCTCTAGATAATACTATTACACTGACCATCTCATAGGAGTAGAATAACATCTTATACACACACACACACAAACACACACATACACACATACACACACACACACACACACACACGAGGAGGAAAAACATTAGTGTGGGCCACTAAGTGTCATCTTGAAGTTGAACCAATCATAAAGAAAAGCTGTTCTTCCCATCGTCCCTCTTTCCAAAGACTTCTCATAAAATACTTCATAACACTGAGAAGTCCAGAATTCTCCAGATTTTACTCCAATGCCTAACAAACTCCCTGGGCTACTGAAGAAACATCACAGACCCCACTTCTCTTTCTGTCTGATTACTGCTGGCTGTTGTTTAACCCTGGGACCCATAGCAGCAGAAAGGTCACTCAGAGATGGAGAATCAGGAAATGGGAAGAGAGAGGAAACCACAAGGCAGGCCACAGTAAAAAAAAAAAAAAAGTGCCAGGTGCGTCCTGAGTGCTTTGATGGCTGCAGAGTGGGAAGTGGCTGGTAAGCCCAGCAGCTTCTCCCTAGCCTCATTCCCCAGATCCAGGGACAGACATGACTCACAGCCCCTAATAAAATAATAGTGTGGCAGGATTGTGGAGGGTCCATGTCTATCCTACGCTCAGTGAAATCTCTTTGGGGATCGTGGAATTCATGTAGTCTTAAAGAATCAGCCCTTTCATTATTTTTCAGTAACAAAGTGCTAGGATTAAAGGCGCGGTGGTGCACGCCTTTAATCCTAGCACTTGGGAGGCAGAGGCAGGCGGATCTTTGTGAGTTCAAGGCCAGCCTGGTCTACAGAACGAGTTCCAGGACAGCTGGGGCTACAGGGAGACCCTGTCTGGAAAAGACCAAAACATATATATTTATAATGGGAACAAAATTGAGGATCCCCCAAACTTGAGCACATTCAATTTCAGCCATCTCATATTTGACAAAGGGGCCAAGAAGACTCCGTGGAGGAAAGACAGCATCTTCAGCAAATGGTGCTGGTAAAACTGGATTATCACTTGTAGAAGAATAAAATTAAACCCCTACCTTTCACCTTGTACAAAAATCAACTCCGAATGGATCAAAGACCTCAACGTGAAACCCGAAACTCTGAAAATGACAGAAGGAAAGGTTGGCAGTAACCTATAAGACATAAGTGTAGGAAAAGACTTTCTAAATCAGACAGCAGATGTGCAGGAAATAAGGTCAACAAGTGACAAGTGGTACCTTATTACACAATTGACAAGTGGGACCGATCATGCATGCATCAAGACTCTATGATAATTTTATGTGTCAAAAAGTGGAAGAGTAAGTGCCATTCATAGGTGTCAAGTAGGCTTGGGGTTATTTTGTATCAGGAACCATACTTCCAGATTCTTCTCCAGAGTCTTATCTCTGGACATGGTAATCCAGAAGACATGTTTGGGATGTGGACCTCACCTGTTCCTCAGATTCCTTTGCATGGATTTATTTTTAAGGTATGGATACTTTTGTGATTACTTTAAGTGTGCTAGAATTCTGCTTTGCTGTTATCTAGTACTCCTTTGGATGCAAAGTGACATGTTGGGATCCTGATGGGGTGAGTATTGGCCTTCTTTGAGAGATACACCTTATAATTTTCTATTGTACTCTAGTCAATTACCCAAACCTAAGAGCTTAAAAAACACATGTTTATTGTCGCTGCATCTCCATGTGTCAAGCACAGTGTAGCTGAGTTTGGCTTTCCAAGGTTGTGCTCATTGAGTTGACTGGATTGTAATGTTATCTGGTGGTTCCCATCTTCTCCCCTGCTCACATGGCAGAATCCATTTCCTGTTTAGAATGCATGACGGAGCATATCATCTTTAAGAGCAATAGAGATGCAAAACATCAGGCTATTAAAGAACTTTGTGAATTGGCACCAATGTTTATACCAGGTTTTTCTAGAATACTATCTTTAATGATAGAGTCAAAGTCAATTGATCAATAACTATCATGGTTAATCTTTATTGTCAACTTGATTGGAATCAAGTCAGAGAGACACCACTGGGTGGGTTTATGATCCTGTTTTCAGGAAGGATTAACTGAAAGAAGACGGGACCATCCCCCATCAGTACCTTCCTGCAGTAGCCCAGACAGGAAGAGCTCCAAGCCGGAAACAGTGCCACTTGCATCCTTTTTATAAGTTGTTGAGTGTAATTATCTCATTGCTGTTGCTTCTGTTCCTGCTCCAATTCTTCACTGCCATCAGAACTCAGCTGTTTTGGCTTTTCTATGTGGAATAAAGATCAGCAACCCTCTGGGAATCCTCAGTGGCCTTGGTACCATATGAAGACTGTGAAGGCATCCAGCTTCATGGACTGAGAAGCCTGTTGTTCAGTTACCAATCCCATGTAATGAAATGCAATTTAATAAATCCCTTTTGGAATATATATTCATTCTATGACTTCCATTCCTCTAGAGAGTTCTGACTACTGCACTGACCACCTCACAGCAGTGGGATAACTCCTTATCTCTGGATCTCAGACACATACAAGAGGAGGAGAAACATTAGTGTGGGCCACTAAGTGTCATCTTGATATTGAACCCATCATAAAGAAAAGCTGTTCTTCCCATCCTCCCTCTTTCAAAAGACTTCTCATAGAACATTACATTACATTGAGAACCCCAGAATTTCCCCAGATTTTATTCCAATGCCTAACAAAGATCCCCCCTGGTGTGGCAGAGAAGTTTTCTTCCCTGGGTGGGGGTGGGGATGACCCACATGTGGAGCTTCCTGTCTGGTCTCTACCTTCAGTTCCCCTGTTACTAGATAAAGCAATGAGCAAACTCTCCAATCTTAATTTCAAGAAGACTAGAGGGTTTATTAGTCTTGCCTACAAAGTGATGGAGTGAAGCTTACATCACTAGTTGAACAGCAACTCTCCTTTCCTAACATGGCTTCCCAGAGTCCTGGAATGAATTCTGTGCCCTATACCCATGATGACATATTGGTGAGACGCTCCCAGCCCCACATGGTGGGCTTTTTAATGTCCCAGGCCCCACATGGTGGCTCACTACTCTGTACTATGTTTTCAAAATGAGCACTGCAGCATCCTCAATCTCTTGGGCTCTGACTCTTTAACACATTGATTCCAATGATGAGGATGTAATCACTCAAACCCTCTGAGAACAGACCAATACAGTTTTACTATTCAGCTAGTAAACAACTTGCTTTGGTATGCAACTGAACATATTCACATCCCATATGATCCAAATATGAAATCAGATCATTTCAACTATGTAGAATCCAAGTTTTTAAAAGGATCAGGATGAAACTTATTTATGTGCACTTGGCCTTCCTATGCAATTTCTATGATGGCACTAGAGCATATTTTAAATAGATTCATTGTGTTAGTTATGTTCCTTTGGAGAAAGCTGACTAATACATTGATCATCTCATAGGATTGGTATCGTACCTTATCCACCAGGATTCAACTCTGATTTGTATGTATATATGCTTGAGTATGTGCACTTGTGTTTGAATTCCGAATTAGATACTCATTGTATCTATACCTCATTATAATGGCTCTTCTCCAGAGATGTGAGAACAGCTTTAGGGTTTTCTCTGGGACCTATGGTTTCTCCAGTCATGCATATTTGGCAACTTTTACACATAGAGAATAAGCGTCTGTGAAATGCCCAACCCTAAGTGGTATATCTAAAATTGAACCTCTACACTTAGGACTCACAGAACAAGGGGTAGAGAAAATAATAATGCAGCTCTCCCATCAATGAAGCGCCCTCATGCAACAGAGGGCCATGAACATAAAAGGACATGAATGGCCAAAGTATAAAGAAGTCTGCAGAGTGTGGGTCCGTGGATAGGACTCCTGTATTAAATTCCACCCATCCAGGGCTCAGGGATCATTTTGGAAAAGGGGTTGGAAATATTGTAAGAACCAGGGGAGGAGGTGCATGACCATATGGAAACAGAGTCTTACAGGCTCCTGGGGCCTTGGTCATAAGAATCTACAGCAATGGTGTCAGCATGCACAAGATCCATGCAAACTCCAGCAGACAAAACCCAGCATAGATTTGGAGAAATGGACAGCAGACCCCAAACTTACCCAAAGAGCTATTGGCATCTGATTACTTCTGGGTAAGGGAGAGCTGATCTTCTTTAAGAGAGTGACTCTATATAGTCTGGCTTGACCCCAGAGGATGGACTTACACTAAGAGACTTCTGGGGACAGTAACTTGACTTCATAGGCCTTAACACAAATGACAGAATACATGATATCTGGTGTGAGGCATTATGGGAAGATGTGGATGGAGGAGGGGGTATAAAGTTGATTAAGACGTTTTGTATAAAATACACAAAAATTCTATTAAAAATTAAAATATAAAAGATTTGGCAATATATCATTAAGGACCAGGTAGTGCACATGTTGGGTTTTTAGGCCACAAGTTTTCCCTTGTAAATATTCAACTCTGTTGTTATAAACTAAAACCACTCTTATATAACATATAATTTTATTTACAAACACAATTGCAAACCACCCATGTTGTCTCACATCTGTATATGGGTGGAGGGTATGTATGCATATTTTAGAGTAATATAAAATTAAAAGGGAAATGTGAATCCTGAAATATGATTTGGAAATAACATAGTTTATTTTCAGATGACATAATTTTAGTATAGGCGTTACATATATACATTTATATATAGGTGCTACATTCGTGTTGAAGCAACACAAATTGGCGGGAAGAACAACAACAAAAGTACTGGGACAAAGAATCAACTGAAACAGTAAAGTTCTCCCCAAAACAATAATCCTCTGTTTTGAAAACCTTCAAAAAGACTCAGAAAAAGATACAAGACATGTATGGCAGAATGCATGAACTCAGGTGGGGTGGGGGACATGGAAAGGAAAATGAGTCTAAACTGGACTGAAAAATGTATGAAATGCACAAAACTTCAATAAAAATATTTTTTTAAATATATCATTGATGTAAACTCAAGCAACCATCACAAATCAATGAGGTCATCAGGTTTGGGTCTAGTAGCAGAAAAGATCTAATTCTATAATCTAAAGGAAAAAATCTGTATCCTATTGTCAGCTCCTAATGAATAGTAAAATGAGAGTTAGCTAACACCAAGAAATTAATTCAAACTGAAGCCAAAACTAGAGTTCCATGAATTCATTTGAGAGGCTGAGATACTAAACAACAGAAAAATGCACCTCTCAGATTTACATGGTGTGAAATGTTGATAGGACTGGGCATTCACTGGCAGTCAGGTGATTCTGAGGAATGATGGAAACACAGAAAAGAGAGGCAATGAAGTTTTAAGGAGAAACAAAAATACTATCTCCTACCACACAGTAAGTACAGAAGTTCTGTAGGAGTATTAGCAAAGGGGCTGGAGCGATGGCTCAGCCGTTGACACTCAGTGCTTGCTACTCTTCTAGACAACCTGAGTTCAGTTTTCAGCAGCCACATAAGGAGGCTCTCAACTCCCTGTAACTCCAGCTCCAAGGAATCCTTGTTGTGCCTCCAGATCACCTGCACACACATTGGCACACACTCACATAGACACGAATAAAACTGAAAAATGAATATGAAAAAGGAGACAATAGCAAATTCTGCAAGAGTCCAAGTTCAATGTCAAAAACTAAAAATAACTGGATGATTCATAACAGCCTTAGGCAAATGTTAAGGTAATTTATATTTTGATAATATAATATGGGCTGGAGAGATAGCCTAGTGGTTAAGAGCACCGACTGCTCTTGCAGAGAACCCGGGTTCGATCCCCAGCACCCACATGGCAGCTAAGAACCGTCTGTAACTCCAGTTTCAGGAGAACTCCAGTTCCAGGGGAACCCGAGACCCTCTTCTGACCTCCGCGGCATTGCACGACACGGGTGCACAGACCTACATACAGACAGTACATTCACACACATACAAAAATAAATAAAATTTAAAAAAAGAGAATGTTGAATGTTATCATTGTCCCTTTTTCTCTCCCCTCCAGAAAACACATAAGATGTTTTATCCTGAAACCAAGTTATCAGAACTATTTTCAGAATAAAATTGAATTCGGATTCAGGCAATCACATGGGATGTGGATGCTGGGTAAGAGATAGGGAAGAGCTTGGGAAATAAAAATGGAGTAAGTTGGAAAAGGAGAGCATGGGATTGGTCCACAAATGAGAGACTCCTCAGCTGGGCATCTAAGGAGGGAAACCATTGGGAGAGAATGGTGGGCTCTGTGCCAGAGGAGAGACCTCACTCCCTCACCTCCCATCTGTTACTCATCATAGTCCCCAGATGTAAGCTGTTGTAGGCACACCTTATATTTCCTGACAGAAGAAGAGAAATTACCACAGGGAAGTACGAACAGATACCTAATATTTAAGGAAATCAAACCTCTAGTAGTTCTACAGTCTTATAAATATGTGCTGAGCTGCCTGTGGACTAAGAGAATGCTGTAAAAGGCAGATAGGTCAGAGCTATTTTCAACACTTACAATTGCATTACATTCATATGGAAAATTTGTAAATAACATTATTTTTAAAGGATGCCAAGGAACCAAAGTCACATAATCTTGGGTGCAGACTCTAGAATAAGACAGAGCTAGGTGCCCACTATGTGAAGGCACGGGTTCGCGGCCTGCCCGGGGACCTTCGCCTCAGAGCAGTGAGCTCAGTGGCTTGGGCAGTGCCTCACCATGCGCGTGGGCGTGTCCCGGCGGGGCCACGCTGCCCGCCCCACCCCTGCGGAGTCGTTGCCCCCAAGCAGGCTGCCAGCGCGCAGGGGGCCGGTTGGCCGAGTCCGCGTGCCCTCGGCGGGGTGCACTGCGGGAGCTGGCGGAGCCGAGCCGGGCATGCTGGGAATTTCATGCTCGAGGAACCGTCGCCCCCCTGTGTGAGACACAGACGTGAGAGGATGAAATTCCCAGCCTCGGTGTTGGTCTCCTTGTTCCTGTTTCTAGCCGAGATGATGGCGGCGCTATACCTGAGCAGCACCTACCACTCGGAACCGGACCGCATGTGGCAGATACTGACGCTGTTCTTCTCGCTCTTGCCCTGTGCTCTGGTGCAGGTCACGCTCGTCTTCATCCACCGCGACCTCAGCCGAGATCAGCCGTTTGTGCTGCTGATACACCTGCTCCAGCTCGGGCCTGTGTACAGGTTTTGTGAAGTCTTTTGCCTCTACTGTAAATCCGACCGTACTGAAGAGCCTTATGTAAGCATCACTAAGAAACGACAGATGCCAAAAGATGGCCTCTCAGAGGAGGTTGAGAAGGAGGTGGGGCAGTCAGAAGGCAAGCTGTTTACTCACCGTTCTGCATTCAGTTGGGCATCAGTGATACAGGCTTTCCTAGGCTCTGCCCCACAACTCATCCTGCAGCTGTACATAAGCATCATGCAGCAGAACATCAGTGTTGGAAGAGGCTTCATCATGACTTTGTCCCTTTTATCCGTTGTGTATGGAGCTCTACGTTGCAATATCCTAGCCATCAAAATCAAGTATGATGAGTACGAGGTCAAAGTGAAGCCTCTGGCCTACGTCTGTATCTTCCTCTGGAGAAGCTTTGAAATTGCCACGCGAGTCACTGTGCTGGTCCTCTTTACCTCTGTCCTAAAAATCTGGGTGTTGATCGTCATATTTGTCAACCTCTTTAGCTTCTTCATGTATCCCTGGATTCAGTTTTGGTGCCAAGGCTCCCCATTTCCTGAGAACATAGAGAAGTCCCTAAATCGAGTGGGTACCACCATTGTACTCTGCTTCTTCACGTTACTCTATGCCGGTATCAACATGTTCTGCTGGTCAGCTGTACAGCTGAAAATTGACAGCCCTGCCCTCATCAGCAAATCCCAAAATCAGTACTGGTTGCTGATTTACTACATGATGAGATTCATTGAGAATGCCATCCTCTTACTCCTGTGGTATTTTTTCAAAACGGACATATACATGTATGTATGTGCACCTCTGTTGATTCTGCAGCTGCTCATTGGGTACTGCACAGGCATTCTTTGTATGCTTGTATTCTATCAGTTTTTCCACCCTTGCAAAAAGCTAATCTCTTCCAGTATTGCTGAAAGCTGTAGATCATTCCTTAGTTGTATTTTCTGGGTCTACATGCGAAAGTCCTCTGAGTCAGTAGTAAAGATGGAGACAGACATAAAGGTACCCACAGATCAAGATGAAGCACCTTCTACCAGTAAAGTTACCAAGGCCACTGAGATGTGGACTGCTGAAGAAACGTTTTCTGTTTAATGGAACCTGGGTCTTCATACAGGATAGGCATATTGTTTTCTAGGATAATGAATATTGTTCATACAAATAATGAGCCCCAAACAGAGAATAAGGCAGGAAGTTAGTTTCAACTCTTTGAGAGCTGCTGGCTTTTATAGAGTTCTTGGGTTTGGAGAGCTATGAGGAGAAGCTAGGGAAGCCTTGCACTTGCTGGCCTTACTGACCTTTTCATTGACACAATGCCCCTCAAGTTTTAATTGTCCTGGTCAGATTCATCAGGCACAGTGAGGAGAAAGACTTACCTGTTTTTGACTTTCCTGAACTGTTGGTCTCAGTACCCTAATTTATTATTGCTGAATATAGTTTGACATAAAAGCCACTGCGATGGCCAGAGTAGGTTAGTAGAGGTTTTGCAACCTCATTTCCATCACGGCTTACAGAGAGAGCTACTTACGTTTGGCTTTTCAATGTGTTAACGCATTTGGACTTTTTTTTTAATTGTTTGTTTGTTTGTTTGGAGGGGATTCTGCAGTGTAGTAGCACAGTCATTTTCGGATGGCATTGATGTTGCTCAGTTTGCCATGCGGTTGGGTGATTGGTGCATTTTGCAGGTATCTGTGTCTGGATTTTGAATGGCCTGGGGTTCCCATGGTCCAGTTGGTGATACTTGTATGCACGGGCATGTTGATCAATTGGGAGTCCAGTCTGTATTGCTGTGGTCTCATGGTTCGCCCCTGTCTCTCCAGGGCCCTTGCATTCTGCCGTGCCTCCTATTCCACAGTTTGTTCCCTAGGCTTTGGGAGGGGGGCACAGGTGGGTGGGAGGGGGGCTGTCTATTTTCTTTGGGGTTGTCATTTTGTACTCTGGTCTGTTTGGGTTGTTTCCCTTCGTGGATTGACAGCTTTTCCAGTGATGCCTTTTTGGTCATGCTGGCAGGGCACAGGCAATTGGATGCACAGGCATTTGGGCAGTACTGATTATTATGGCAAGCTAGGCTGTGAGCATAGGCACAGATGCTTGGATGGTATGCTAATCCACAGATTGTGGTTTCTCTATAAAGGGTGACAAGTTCTTATTGTGGCTTGTAGCATCTCCTAGCCACTAGCGGACATAAGCTTGTGGCATCCGCTGTGGGTTGTTCCTCCAGGGAGAGAGCTGATGGCCAATTAGATTTGGGATATATATAGACACATGACTGCCAGTGTTGCACAGTATCTCCAGGCTGTTGAGGTGTGGTTGATACTGATGGAAGAGTCTTGCTTGTCTCTGGGAGACCAATGTTTTGCTGTATTGCTTTGGTGGCCTTTGGTAATGCTCTTTGGCATTTCAGAGGCCAGTTGTACATTAGCAAGTGACGTCTCATAACATTTTTCCATGCTCACACCAGGTCTTTGACAGTGGGGACTTATTGCCTTTCTCCTTGCATATATCCCACTTATAGGCAAAGGGCCTTTGTAATTGGGGGGGGGGTGTGAATCCCCTAGCCAACATCTCCTAGACAGAATAATTCATTGCTGATGTCAGAGCTTTCCTGTACTAATATATTTTGCTTAATTACACAGCTTATAAAGACATTGCTATTGAATTTGGCTCTAGATGGAGAATTATCCTTTTTGCAGTTCCTATGCCTATCAGTCAATTAAAAATGGGTGGTTATACCTGTTTTGTAGGAAATTACCACTATAACAGTTGGCTCTAATATACAGTTAGGGAATGATTTCAGTACCATCATGTTTTTCTTTTTCCTATAAAGGGGAGAGGTAGGAAGGTTTCTCAGCATCTGGAAGGTAGACTTTGTTGGGGCCCATTATAAACAGTTAACCCCAATAGTATTCAGAGAGATGCTCAGTGTCTGTGACTCAGGCAGTCTGAGGTTCCGCTTTCTTTAATATTCAGATGGGTCAGCCTCTCTGCTGGCATTTCCCAGGCCATCCTGCACAGCCATAAGTTGTATGTTTTCAGGCATTTAGATTAGTGATTTTTACCTGTGGGAGCTACAATTCTTCTCCCTTTTTAGTTTCAAGATCTCAAAAGTTGAAAATTTATCAACAGGATTGGAACACAGAGTTTTCCATTTGTATCCCAGAAAGGATACTACCCCACCTCCCTCTTTTTTGTTTTGTTTTTTTTTTTAATTTTTATTTTTTTGACCTATAGATGCCTAGGTAGTACTGCACATACCCATAAACAGGATCCAAGGCATAAGTGTTCATTAAATTTACCCAAACTGTTTCTCATTGACTGTATGCTACTTAGTAAACTGGGATACCTGCAAGAAGAGAGGCAGTAAGGCCCGCCCTGCTGTCAATGACCTGATGTAAGCATGGGAAGGTTGTATTGAGACCGCACTTGCAAGTATACAGTTGGTCTCTGGAATGCCAGAGTGTTACCAAAGGCCACTGAACCAATAAAGCAAATGTTGGCCTCCTTGAGTCAAGCAAGACTCCTCCACCAACACCAGCCTCACCTCACCTGCTTGGGGATACTGTGCAGCAGTGGTAGCCATGTGTCTGTATGTCCCAAATCTAATTGGCTATTGGCTCTCTCCTTGGAGGAATGACTCATGGATTTTGCCACAGGCTTATGCCCTCTAGTGATTGGGAGATGTTGTACACCACAGTAAGACCTTGTCATCTTTAACAGGAAAAAAAAAAGTTATCCATGGATTAGCACACCATCCAAATATCTGCGTCTATACCAAAATAACCTACCATGGTAACTAACAATGTTTAGATACCTATATATCTAATCGCTTGTGCATCATTAGTAGGATTGAAAGGTTTTCCCTGGACAGATGGTCAGCCCATGAAGGAAAGCAGCCAGAACGGATCAGAGTCCAAAACGACATCTCCAGAAAAAATAGACTGTTCTGCTTCTCGTCCACCTGTGCCCCTTTTCTAAGCCTAGGGAACAATCTACAGAAGAGGGGGAGTGGTAGAATGTAAGGGCTGCGATTGGGGTGAACAGTAAAACTACGACAATATAGTCTGAACACTTATTTGATCAACTTGATTGAACATTCAAGCCCCTTCAGCTGGATGGTGGGAGCCTTGGGCTGTGTGGGCTGGGGCACAACTGCTTGCAAATTGGTTTTATATGAAGGATGCTTGTACTAAAAAAAAAAAAAAAAGGAGCTAGATACTGAAAAGTCTTTAAAGCAGGTTTTCATGCCAGGCCTGAAGAAGGCCAAGAGCTTGGAGAAAGATAGTCATTGAAATCCACTCTGTAAGATTTTGAGTTTAAAAGGGTATACTTAATAACATATATTTATATAGAGATGTATTTCAGTAGAGATTTATACACAAATACAAAATAAACCATATAAGTTAATGTACTTGATTTCTCTGAAGTCATAGTCCAGTCATATAGCTTTAAAGAGCAAAGTGTATATTGGGTAAAATTTATTTGGCAGGTACTCAACTCTGCCCAAGCTTTATCCACATATTATAGGATATTTTAAGGCTTAGTGAAATGTTTAGATTAGTTAAATTTGGTTGTAGGTTTTGGTGAAAATGGTAATACATTTGAACTAATTGAGAATATAAAATGTTAATCGTTTTATTTATAATTTGTATTGGACTTCCAACAGTAACATTAGGGTTAAGGTACACAAATGGTCTCTATATTTTTCTGAATTATACAACATCACATTGTAACACTTTCTTTTACTCGTTGGACTTTTTATACATAACCAACTCTAGCCACTCTGGCATGAAAATCTGTGAATTACTTCAGTGGCCGTATTTGGGGACTAGGACCCAGGGTCCATTGCTACATTTACTGCATTCTAAATTTGCTTATGAAAGCCCTAGAGTTTTAGGAAAGCTATGTTTCATTCCATATGCTGAAGGAATTGGGAATCAGGAAGGATCAGGAGGGCTGTTAGAACATCAGAATGATGAAGCTTAAATAAATAAAATTGTTAACTTCTCAGACTGTTCGAAAATGAGAATTCTTTAGAAAGTAGGCTTAAATCTCCTGAAAACTCTGTCTTGTCCTATAATTTGAAAGAATTTCTAGTAAAATTTCTGAAGATTTAATTTTTTAAATGAAAGACAAAAGTAAAACTGCCCCCTTGCTGTTCCCCTCGTCAGCCAGGAAAGTTTTTAATAAGAGTTACCTCAGTTATTATTTTTTTTCTAGAAAGCCTTATAGAAATATCTCTCCCAATGCTAACATATAGGACATTATAATTTACATTATTTTAAGGAAAAGAAGAATTTTCCACACTGCCATCCCAACTTAGGAATTTTGACTTCAGAAACTTTTTAAACTATAGAAAGAAATGAAATAAATGATCAGAAGATTTTTGTTTTCCATGAACTATATTTCGAATTGGCATAACTATTAATTATTTTTAATAACATCTTAATTTTTACCCTCTTATACCTTTGTGGCTTCTGAAGAATTTCTCCTTTAGTCTGGAACTCTTATCTCATTAAAAAGGTTAGAAACATAATGCCAGTAGTTTTGGACAAATGCCTATAACCAGTGCCATTATTTCTACCTCGAAACTTTTGATAACGAAATATTCCCCAACAGATGATTATAAAGTTCATACTAATTTAAAATGAAAATAGCCACAAAATTTGAGTGATTTTCAGAGGCAACTCTATTTATGGGCTCTGCCGTATTGAACATTTTCGGACCACATACATCCACAAAACATTTTTCTAGCCATCATACTTTGGATTATTTTCTTTCTAATTGTTTTTTGCTATCAAATTTTTAAATTCAAAAACAGATGAGAATGCAATTTGGCACATAATTTCTATTACATTGGGGTATTGATAAAATAGTGTATTATTTCACAGGTTGTTCACACTATTAATATATTTATACAGTTCTGTATGTGGCAATAAGATTCTAAACTATAAGAGTCCAAAACGACATCTCCAGACAAAGTAGACTGTTGTGCTTTTTGTCCACCCATGCCCCATCTCTAAGCCTAAGGAATAATCTGCAAAAGAGGGGGAGTGGTAGAATGTAGGGGCTGCTATTGGGGTGAACGATAAAACTACGACAATATAGTCTGGACACTTATTTGATCAACTTGATTGAACATTCAAGCCCCTCCAGTTGGATGGTGGGAGCCTTGGGTTGTGCGGGCTGGGATACAACTGCATGCAAATTGGTTTTATATGAAGGATGCTTGTGCTAAAAAAAAAAAGGGAGCTACATACTGAAAAGTCCTGAAAGCAAGTTTTCATGCCAAGCCTGAAGAAGGCCAAGAGCTTGGAGGAAGATAGTCATTAAAATCCACTCTGTAAGATTTGCAGTTTAAAAAGGTATACTTAAAAAATAACATATATTTATATGGAGAGGTATTTCAGTAGAGATTTATACACAAATACAAAATAAACCATATAAGTTAATGTACTTGATTTCTCTGAAGTCATAATCCAGTCATATAGCTTTGAAGAGCAAAGTGTATATTGGGTAAAATTTATTTAGCAGGTACTCAACTCTGCCCAAGTTTTATCCACAAAGTATAGGATATTTTAAGGCCTACTGAAATGTTTAGATTAGTTAAATTTGGGTGTAGGTTTTGATGAAAATGGTAATACATTTGAACTAAGTGGGAATATAAAATGCTAGTTGTTTTACTTATAATTTGTATTGGGTTAATTCATAGGACAATTTAAAGGAACTAAGCTTAAATTTCCTTCACAAATAAGTAGCATACAGTCAATGAGAAACAGTTTGGGTAAATTTAATTAAAGCTTATACCTTGGCTCCTGTTTATGGGTATGTGTAATAAAACTTAGTCATCTATAGGTCAAAACATAACCCCCCCCCAAAAAAAGGGAGGTGGGAGGTGGGGTAGTATCCTTTCTGGGATACAAATGGAAAACTCTGTGTTCCAATCCTATTGATAAATTTTCAATTTTTGAGATCTTGAAACTAACAATGGGAGGAGAATTTTATGTTCCCACAGGTAAAAATCACCAATCTAAATGCCTGAAAACATACAACTTATGGCTGTGCAGGATGAACTGGGGAATGCCAGCAGAGAGGTTGACCCATCTGAACATTAAGGAATGAGGAACCTCAGACTGCCTGAGACACGGACACTGAGCATCTCTCTGAATAATATTGGGGTTGACTGTTAATAATGGACCCTAATGCTGAGAAACCTTCCTACCTCCCCCCCTTTTTTTTTTAGGAAAAAGAAAAACAGGATGGTAATGAAACCACTCCCAAACTGTAAACTAGAGCCAATTGTTACAGTGGTAATTTCCTATAAAACAGGCACAACGTATTAACTGATTGATAGGCATAGGAACTGTGAAAGGATATTTCTCTATCTAGAGCCAAATTCAATAGTAAAGTGTTTATAAGCTGTGTAATTAAGCAAAATATATTACTACAGGAAAGCTCTGACATCAGCAATGAATTATTCTGCCTAGGAGATGTTGGCTAGGGGATTCAAACCCCCCCCCCCAAATTATAAAGGCCTTTTGCCTATAAGTGGGATATATGCAAGGAGAAAGGCAGTAAGTCCCTGTTGTCGAAGACCTGGTGTGAGCATGAAAAAATGTTATGAGACGTCACTTGCTAATGTACAACTGGCCTCTGAAATGCCAGAGAGTGTTACCAAAGGCCACTAAAGCAATACAGCAAAATATTGGTCTCCCTGAGACAAGCAAGACTCCTCTGTCAGTATCAGCTACACCTCAACAGCCTGGAGATACTGTGCAACAGTGGCAGCCAAGTGTCTATATATATCCCAAACCTAATTGGCTATTAGCTCTCTCCTTGGAGGAATAACTCACAGTGGATGCCACAAGCTTATGTCCTCTAGTGGTTAAGAGATGTCATAAACCACAATAAGAACTTGTCACCCTTTACAGAGAAACCACAGTTTGTGGATTAGCATACCATCCAAGCATCTGTGTCTATGCTCACAGCTTAGCTTGACATAATAATTAGTACTACTTAAATGCCTGTATATCCAATTGCTTGTGCTTTGTTAGTATGACTAAAAAGGTATCACTGAAAAGCTTTCAACCCATGAAGGGAAACAACCTGAACAGACTACAGTCCAAAATGACAGCTCCAAAGAAAGTAGACTGTTTTCTTCTCACCCACTTGTGCCACTTTCCCAAAGCCCAGGGAACAAGTTGCGGAAGAGGTGGCGTGTAGAATGTAAGGGCTGTGGAGAGATATGGGTGAATCATGAGACTACAGAAATATAGTCTGGACTCCTAATTGATCAACATGCCTGTGCATACAAGCTTCAACTGGACCATGGGAACCTTGGGTTGTTCAAAAATTGGACATAGATACTTGCAAAATGCGCCAATTACCTAATTGCGTGGCAAACTGAGTAATATCAATGTTATCTGCAAACAATTGTTTTATTATATTGTAGAATCCCTTAAAAATAAACAAATAAAAAAGATAAAAAAAGATTCTAAACTATAGAGCCTCAGTTTTACTTTTAAGAGATATTTTTCTTCATTTGCAATTCTCCTGATTTGTCAATATTTGTGATTTAATTCTGTGAGAATTGAAGGCAGTATATAATTCTGTTTAACAAAAAAGAACTCCAGATTTTCTGTGTTCTCTGTCCATCTATGTTTTAAACAGGCCCAGACAAATAGTTAACATACACAAAGGATACTTTTACAGCACATACTTTTCATATTCAGAAGATCAAAACTGTGACACAGAAAAAAAAAACGTTTTGAAAAGTATGTAACAACACCAAATAAATAAAAATTAAGAAGCCAAAGCATTCCCTTTCTTCTGGTTATTTCATAATTTAAGAAGTTTGAAAGTCATTAAGGGAGGTAAAACCATTCCTGTGTCATTTCAAAGTGTTTCCTCTATCAAATCATTGTGTTTCTTGACACCAGATAATTCCAAAGTGTACTCAGGAAGACATTGTTTCTTTGAAGTTTTGCAATGAGTGAGGATGGGTGTGGTGGTATACCCCTTTTCCTCTTCAGTGACTTCAATTTGTGCCTTGGGAGTAAGGATTAGAGTCCAGTTTTTCGCTTAATATGCATGTGTAGAATTAGATAAGGATTGGGGGACTATCTATCTCAACCTTGGTTTAAAAATATGTCTCTTTTATATATGTTTTTTTTATTTTATTTATTTTTGTATGTGTATGAATGTACTGTCTGCATGTAGGTTTGTGCACCCGTGTCGTGCAGTGCTGCAGAGGTCAAAAGAAAGTCTTGGAGTCCCCTGGCACTGGAGTTCTCCTGGAATTGGAGTTACAGACGGTTCTTAGCTGCCATGTGGGTACTGGGGATAGAACCCGGGTCCTCTGAAAGAGCAGTCGATGCTCTTAACCGCTAGGCTATCTCTAAATTATATATATATATATTTATATATATATATATATATATATATATACATAAACATGTCTCAAAAATATTTTTAAAACTTGTAATTTTCAAATATTTTATAAATCTCTTTAATTTAGAAATTCTTGAGAATCTCAAGTGACACTAAATTAAACTAACAATGACAGTATGGCAGATACTGAAACCCAGTTCATATTTTATAAAGACAAGGTTTATATCAAATTGGATGTAGTGTCAGTTTTAACTCTTGGTATGTATGTAACTCAGTTTTGTGAACATGTAAAATTTTTGACCTCAGGAGAGGAAAAATAAAACACTTTTCTTCATGGTGAAAGATGTTAACTAGTGGAGAACTGAAAAATTTTGTTCTTAAATTATTTTTATCTCTAAAACTGCAAAAATTTCAGTTCATAAAACAGAGCTAAGTTGTACTAAAGGTACAAACTCAACACATTTCTATAAGTGTTAGGAGTGAAAATGTATTTTTCATTTATACTTGAAACATTTAAAACTTTCAATGCTTTGTCTAATCACATGCTATAATTTGTTGACTACTGTTTCAACTGGATTGCTATCATTTGACTGGAGAGGATTGAAATATTTCCCCAAAATTCATTGAAGTAAGATCAAGAGACATGTTGAGACTTTCTAGAAGCAACCCAGTATGGAGATAGCCATTTCCTTCTCTTTCCAGTCCTACAAGTTGACTTTATTACTCTCTTCCTCACTTTCTTCACCCAACAAATTAAGATGATATACTTGTCTACCTTACCTCACAAACTTGCTGTAAAGATTTCATTAAACAGCAGATGTAAAAATGTTTTCTTTACATTTAAAAGTACTGTATTAGTCAGGGTTCTCTAAAGAAACAGAAGCAACAGGATGAATATATAACTACAATTTATTGATTTGCTCACATGACAGAGCTCAAGTAGTCCAACAGTAGCCGCGCCGAACTGAAGAGGCTGAGAATCCAGGGAACTGCTCAGTCCTTAATGCTGGATGTCTCAGTAGTCCCAATCTCGTGCTGAAGGCCCGGTGGATTCCAGGAGATCTGCAGGTCTCAGTACACGCTGGGATCCAAAAGGTTGATCACAGCAGCAAGACAAACTCACCAGTGAGAGAGAGGCAAGCCGCAGGAAAAAAGGTACCAGCTCCCTCTGCTGTGACCTTTTATACTGCCTGCCAGCAGAAGGTAACGCCCACATTTGGGGTGGGCCATCCGGGTTGAGGTGGTCCAATCTGAAGATCCTTTTCTCTTATTTGTTCCTTAGTCCAGTCAAGTTGACACCTGGGATTAACCATCACAAGTACCATAGAGAGTAATTGTGTTATTCAAATCGATAAGCAGGTTATAATTTGCTTTTTTAATTTGTTTGTTTGGCTTTTACTGTTTGAAAGGAAGTATTGTCATCAACATTGAGTGTCTTGAGTGATCATGAGTCTTTGGTCTTCTCAGCATTTGTCCTTTATCTTACTTTGAGATGATTATAAAAATTAGCACCAAGGGTTTGTGAGAGGAAAGATGTTGGCTGCCAAATCTCCATCCCTAGAACCCACATGGTAGAAAGACAAAAGCCTCTTTCTTTCTTTCTTTCTTTCTTTCTTTCTTTCTTTCTTTCTTTCTTTCTTTCTTTCTTTCTTTTCTTTCTCTCTCTCTCTCTCTCTCTCTCTCACACACACACACACACACACACAAAGATACACAAGAAAGAAAGATAAAACATTTTAATTAGCATCTAAATCCATGGTACTTGGAGGAAAAAAAGACTCAGTGAATCTGAGAAAACTGCTTCTGATAGCAAATGAGTTTATCTTGATATTGTATTTCATAATGTAGCAGCATGTTTTGATAATTGTGCATTACGCCTTGAATGGCTGATTTCAGGCATTCATTAACTGTGAGTGTCATCTTTTCAGCCTTGTAAATGGGAAAAAAGTATTAAATTTGATTGTCTTGACAACACAACATTTTCTTGGAAACCACGTTAGAGCATTATTGCTATGGTTGTGTGCACTGGTACATCTCAGCCAATGCATTGTAGATAGGAGTTTTGGTGGACTGCTTCTCTGTGTCAGTGACTCAAATGTTTATATTTCTTCATATAATAAATTAATTTTTTAATTTGTAAAAAAAAAAGACAGAGCTGCTTTAAGTGTCACTTCCTTTATGGAAATAAGTTGATTAAACGCTTCAGGTCATGGTCTATTAATCTGTAAAATGTACATGATATACCACAGTGTTTAGATGATTATACCAGGTAATATGTGTGAACTGCTTAACAATGTTTATGTCCATATAAATCTCCAAATAGGAAGAAATTTTAATATTATCAGAATTGAAAAATCTTTGCTGAGTTGGCATTGCAGAGTGTTGTTAGAATTCCCTCTAGTTCCTAAACAATTTCTTTCCCCTGAAGCCAGCTTTAATATATTTTATTGTTTATTTCTGTTTACTTATATATTGTAGGTGAATGAGTTCAATAATGATTCGTTTGGGTTTTATAGGTTATCTTTATCTCCTATTATTGCAAACAATGACCAAAGCCTACGTGATCTACCTTTCTCTTGGACAAGTCCACCCAATGAACTGCTTTGCTTTCGTTATGACAGTATAATTTTATAATGATATTTGCTCCAGTCAATTTTTCTCCTAAATAATTAGTAACTATTGATTCTACATGTTATGGCTGCATTTCCATTTCACCATTCCCCACCTTGAATTTAGTAAGTGTCTTGGGTTTCATGCATTTATTTGTATAAATACTGAACACTAAGTTGTTTCCAGTATTTATCAGTAAGTAAATATAACTCAGTATTTGCAAAGTTATAAGGCGACAATGGTTTTCATTCTCTTCTTTTATCCTCCTGGAAAGAGTCTTTCTTTCTCTAGCTGTATATTTTCCTGCTCCACTCAGGACTAGATTCCCCCCCAGCCCTGACAGGATTTTGGTTCACTCTTTTTAGTGAGCTAAGCTCGCTGCTCTCTAACTGCTTAGCCTTTCGGATTCAGCTCATCCTCATGTCTATGTGCACGCCCAACTGGCAGCACTTCTAATTCTTGAGACTTGGTTCCTCAAGAAGAATTATTTTTTTCCTGTAACTCTAACTCTATTAGTCTGCTTTCTACACTCTGTGGACTTCAAAGTCACTCACTTCATGCTTATCCACTTCCTAACATTAGAAAATAATGATGACATTTTCTTTCATCTTGTTTTGGGATTTTTGAATTTATGAGTTTCTTCCTATATATTACAAGTCATTTAGTTGAGTTTCTTGAGGAAGGAGAAACAGATTAGTATAAGCTTCTGAAATCAGCCATCAAATACAACCCATAATCTTTTATACATTTTGCTTAACAGCTTCTTGTGTTTTTGAAAGTAAGAAATGAATCTCTGTGTCTTCATAATTCCAGCATTCTGGGTAATATTTCTGTTCCCTGCTGTTTGTGGTGTGCTGGGTAGTTTTAGTGTCCACTTGACATACCTGGGTTGAGGGAGCCTCAGTTGGGGAATTGGCTACATTGGACCGGTCTGTGCCCACATCTATGGATTATTTTCTTCATTATTGAGTGATGTTGGAGGGCCCAGCCCACTATGGGTGGTGCCAACCCTGGACAAGTTTTTGTGTATTGTATAACAAAGCAGTTTGAGTATTTGAGAACTACAAAAAACAGATCTCATGAACTCAAGATCACTGAAGATGACATCTCCAAGACCCCAAATTAAGACACTATGGCATCTATAGTGATTTCACTGGGATATTTACAACTTTGCATGTGGGTGTGTGTAATATTTGGATTTTTGTGAAAGAAAATTAATTTAGTGCCACTAACATGTAAATGAGCAATAAAATGACCTACAATCTTTTTATTCATAAAAAAGAAAGTAGTTTGATAATGGTCCTGTGGAGTAAGCCAGTAAGCAGTGTTCCTCCATGGCCTGTGCTTCAGCTCCTGCCTCCAGGTTCCTGGCCTGAGTTCCTACCTTGGGGTCCCTCAATGATGAACACATCTCCCTCACTTGGGAGATGTGAGCCAAGTAAACCCTTTCCTCCCCAACTGGTATTGGACAGAGCGTTTTGTCACAGCAATTGAATACCGAGTACAAGGATGACAAGGGTTTTGGAAACTGCAAACAGCATCAGAAAAGTAACTTTCCAGCTTATCTAGAGAAGGAAAGCCTTGGGATTTCTAGTTTAAAAGATTAAAAGATATTGGTGCTGGAGAGATGGCTTAGCGGTTAAGAGTGCTGACTGCTCTTGCAGAGGACCGGGGTTTGATCCACAGAACCCACATGGAGGCTGAGAACCATCTTTAATTCCAGTTCCAGGGGAATCTGACACCCTCTTCTGACCTCTGTAGCATTGCATGACACGGGTGCACAAACCTACATGCAAGCAGTACATTCATACACATAAAAAATAAATAAAGATTGGAAGATACAAAAAAACTGAACACAAATATATTAGAAACTGGGGTCATGAAAGGTAGAGGTCATATATCTTTCAAGTTTTTAATGTATATTTTTATTTAACTTTTATGCATTCCATGAAGTACATCATAATCATACTTAGACTCCCTCCCCTGTACGATTTGAGTTTGCTTGGGTCTTGTCCATGCTGTCGCCATTGCTGCAAGTTCATATGAACAAGTTTCTAGAAGCCTGGAAGACTGTTTCTTTATGGACATGTGCCATTTTTCTGATTTATGCTTACATATTCTAAATTGAAAGCAATTTTTTTCTATATATGCTTCTTCTGTTGGTTGAGACCAAAATAGTTCTACTTTTAGTAAATATTTAGCAAAGCAATTTGCTATATATTTTTTCTTTGTTTTGTTTTTATGACAGGGTCTCCCTAGTCCCAGCCTATTCTGAAGTCACCATGTGAACCAGGCTGGCCTCGATTTTACTGCCTGACTCTCTCTCCCAAGAACTGGGATTAAAGGCACAAGCCAGCACATTCTGCATCACTACATATTCTTAATAAGCATCTTTATGCGCAACTACCATGTGCTGTCCAGGCAACACGGTCTCCCTGTGGTCATCCACAAGCTCTGGCTTGCAATTTTTCCCTTTCGACAATGATCCCTGCACCTGGGAGGGCACAGTGTGATGCAGGTTTCCTATTTAGTGTTGATCACACCACAGTCACTAATTCTCTGCACATCCATCAGCTCTGAGTTTCTGTGTCAATCACCATCTGCTATAAGAAGAAGCTTCTCTGGTGAGAGTTGAGAGATTCACTAATCTGTGGATCTAAAAAGTCATTAGGAGTCAGTTTAATAGTATGTCCATTTAGTAAACAATAGTGGTAAGTTCTCCTCCATAGCCATTCTAGCTACAGGTTCTTGGCGCTGATAATATTGCCACGTATGGGCTCCATCATGCACAAGACCCATGTCAGCACAAGACCGGCGTAAGCACAAGTCAGGCAAACAAACAAATAAACAAAAAATAGCATTCGTGGCAGAGGTAGGCAAGAAGCCCCAGCCCTACCTGAAGATCTATTGAAAGCTGACAGCTGCTTGGAGAGGGAGACTCAGTTCTCTTTAAAGGTGTGAGGCTGGGTAGGCTAATAGACTCCAGTGGATGGACCCACATCAAAGGGCATTTGAGGAACACAAATCAAGCTTGAAAGCCTTTTAAAAAATGAAAAAACAGGACATGAAGTT
This sequence comes from Rhizomys pruinosus, assembly GCA_009823505.1. Lineage (NCBI taxonomy): Eukaryota > Metazoa > Chordata > Mammalia > Rodentia > Spalacidae > Rhizomys > Rhizomys pruinosus. The sequence goes on from VZQC01003229.1 coordinate 948,653, forward strand.
GGGGGCAGGTAGTAGAGTTGGCATAAAGACAGGGGTATTCATAGGGACAGCAAATCAACTAGTCTATGCCAACAACAAAGCTATGTACACACTTTATATTCTTCCTGATATCTTTTTTCATTTGGATTAGCGTATGTTAATTATGTACAATAATGCTTTCAGAAGGCTGGAGAGATGGCTCAGTGGTTAAGAGCACTCTGCTTCTTCAGAGAACCCATGTTTGTCTCCTGGCACTCACAGGTGGCTAACAACCATTTAACTTCATTTCCAGGGGATTCATTGCCCTCTTCTGACTTCTGAGGGCATTGCACGACAGGGGTGCACTCACACACATACAGTAAATACACTCATACACACATAATCAATATATTTTCATAAACATCCATAATGCATTTCGATAATATTTGCTCTCCCCTTTTGCCCTCTCCCAGTCCGGTTAATCTTCTTCTCAATGGCCCCCTTCCACTGTTACTTTCGTTTCTTTTTTTGCCATCCAAGGAGCTTCATCAGGACAGTTCAGCAGGAGAGTGCATGAGAATGTGTTTATATGAGCATGTAACTTTCCAATGGGCACACCACTGAAGAAAATGTCTCTCCCTCCCTCATCAGCCATTATCTTCACATAAAACCATGAGCCCCCATGAGCGGCTTCCTCTTCCTCAACAGGACGTTTTGATGGGCCGGTCTTCTGCATGCAGGTCATCACAACAGCTGTGAGTTCAAGAGTGCCACAGCCAGGCCATGCCTGGAAGCCGTCATTCCGAGTAGCTCCCCTCCCTTGTTCTGGCTCTTGCATTCTTTCTGTACCTTTGGAGATAGTCCCTGAACCCCGGAGTGGAGATGTGGATGTCTTATTCATTACATTCAACAGTGATTTACTCTCCGTGCTTTAACAAATTATAAAACTCTGCATTCACTGCTGACTAATGAAAAAGAAAAAATATCCTCTCTAGCCAGCGCTAACAGGAGCACAAATAGATGGGAATGAACATCAGTTATTTTGAAAGCAATTCAACTAGCACGACATGTTCATTTTGCAAAACAACAGCAGAAGCTTCTGTGTAGGGCCTTGACCTCCCCAGCCTTATCGATAAGAGCTTATTCCCCTCTGCCCTCATTACTGCTCTCTGATCACTTTCTTTAATTAAGGACCTTAAGTTTATTATGGAAACCACTTAGAAAATGACTTTTAGGCCACCTGGAATACTAAAATTGAACAAATACAGAAGTTGTCAGAGGAAATAAAAAATTTGAAGGCCTAGATTTTCAGAGAATTTTTAATCTCATTTCCTTTGAACATTGAGCTCCATAGACAATAAAAACTGTTTCTGGCAAAATAATCCCTTCAACACTTCCCTTTATCAAGAGTCACCCAGTCATGTTTTTGGTGTATTGAACTGTGTCTTGTGACATCTGAGCAGGAAAATATAAATTCCACAAGATGATAAAGTGCAAGCAGATTTCTTTAACAGTAAATTCAATGGCTTGATGCAAAAATTTTGAGTGTTACTTCCTCTAACTTCTTCACTCAAAATCATGAGCGATTCCAAGCTCCCTACAGCGTATTCAGTAATTTGAATGCTGTCCTCTAGCAGCTATGCAATACAATTTGTTTTAATGAGGTAGCAGATAAAATATACATGCATATTAGTATAATGCAAATAATGTTTGAAATATATATTAGGCCAACTGGTTTTGTTTCAATAGGACTGTAACTCTTCATATGGTCTTTAGGAGAATGATATTAAATCTATAAGGCTAATTGCTCAGAGGGAATATTGCCACATATATGGTCACTGATAATAAAGACCAATCAAGGCAAATGGAAGTAATGAACCATTGGTACAGCTGCAGGAACGCTTTGTTCTGAATGCTGTGTCAGATGCAAGTTGGCTAAAGAAAAAGGTGCATTATTAGGGATGAGACATATGAATTTTAATCTTAGCCACTAAACTCAGGGAATGTAGAGTAAGGTTTAGTTTCTTGGTCTACTGAGTATGGAACTGGAAATGAGTCTGATCTCCCCTAATTCCACGTGTGTGGTCTCTTCCCATGTGCTACCTCTCTGCTTATGAACAACTCATTTGAGCTCTCCTTCCTTCACAGTCAATCTCTCCCGTCATGTGTGTCTCACGACCTCTGCATAGCTTTGTTATTCTTTCTGATGAACTGTGAGGATATTGATCCACAAAGCCTAGCTCTTGAGCTATGTTGAGCCCACTGGAATGTCTTGGAGTTATTATTATTATTACTGACAGAGTCTCCCAGTAGGCCCAGCTGTCCTGGAACTCTCTATATAGGCCAGACTGGCCTCAACCTCACTGAGCTCTGCATCCCAAGTACTAAGATTAAAGGAGTGTACCACTATGTCCAGCTCCATCTTGGCACTCTTAACCCAGAAAACAATAGCAGAATCCCAGGTCTGGAAGATCAGTATTTCACACATTGTCTCCTGCAACAGAAGAGTGAAGGATGCCTGACCCTTCATCACTCAACATTTCAAATATTCACCTCACTCTCTTCTTCATTGCACAGTTCACGAAGAACAGTCCAAACAGCACTTACCTGTGTTCTCTCTATAGAATGGTGTCTTTCGGGATATTTTCTTTGTAGTTTGAATATGATGTGCCTGAATAAAAGATTTTTTTTCTTTTCTATTTTATTATTACTTTTTTGTTTTGCTTTCTTTTTAGAGACAGGGTCTCCCTGTAGTCCCAGCTGTCCTGGAACTCACTATGTAGACCAGGCTGCCCTTGCTCTCACAAGAGATCTGCTTGCCTCTGCCTCCTGAGTGCTGAGACTAAAGGTATGTGCCACCACACCTGGGTTAAGTAAAAGTGTTTTGAGAATTCTTTTTTCATCAAGATAATCACTGAACTTGAAGAATGTGTAGTTTGATATTTGTCACTAATTTTGTAAAATTCTTCTTGATCATTGAACTACAAATACTTTTTCTATTCTTACTTTTCTGTTGTTGTCACCATACAGGTGTTTAAAACATTTTCAGTTATTCCAAAGTGTTCTTGAAACCTCATTCCCTTTTCTCCCATTCTTCTTTCTCTTGGCTGACCAGTTTTGAAAATTTCTGTTGATATACACTTAAGATCAGTGAATCTGAACTAGGTTAAGGGTGTCTGTTGCTCTTGTAGTTTGATACCCAGTACCCATATTGGAAGGTTCACAATCACCTATAGCTCCAGCTCCAGGGCATGGCTCTGGCTCTGTGGGCACCTGCACTCATGTGCATATACCCCCTCATATACATATGCACATAGTTAGAAATAATAAAATACATACTTTTAAAAGATCACTGCATCCTTAATGAAGCTACCTACATGTCACTTAAATCTATTCTTCATTTCTACTACAGAATTTAATATCTAGCACTTTTTATGTTTCTTGTGTGTATGTGTGTGTATCTATGTGCTGTGCTGTGTGTGAGCACATTCCTGTGTGTCTGTCTCTGTGTATCTGTGTACATGTATGTGTGTTTGCACACTCCTATATGTATCTGTGTATGTTTGTGTGTCTTCATCAGTGTAAGCATACTCCTGTTTGTGTCTATCTATATTTGTGGGTTGTGTGTGTGTATCCATGTATGTGCCTATGTGTGTGTATATGTGAGCACTCTCTTGTGTGTGTCTGTGTATACTACGCATGTATGTGTGAGCACAGTCTGTTTGTGTCTATCTATATTTGTAGGTTGTGTGTGTATCCATGTATGTGGCTGTGTGTGTGTATATGTGAGCACTCTCTTGTGTGTGTCTGTCTGTGTATACTACGAATGTATGTGTGAGCACAGTCCTGTTTGTGTCTGTCTATATTTGTGGGCTGTGTTTGTCTATGTGTATATCCATGCATGCACCTGTGTGTGTGTGTATGTGAACACACTCCTGTGTGTCTGTCTGTGTGTACTATGCACGTGTGTGAACACTCCTGCTGGTTGTTCCTCAGAAGTCGTTCACCTTGTTTTCTGCTTTGTTGTCATTCTTTGGGAAGGTTTTGTTTGTTTGATTGTTTTTAGGACGGGCCTAGGGAGGCCTTGGAGCTCGTCAGTCAAGGTAGGTTGACCAGTCAGTAATCCTTAGGGATCCTCCTATCTCTGTAAACTCACAGAAGTTATTACAAGCATGCACCAACAAGTCCAGTTTTTAGAACTCAGGACCTTACCATTAGGCAGCAGGCATTTTTACCAACTATTTCTCCAACCCTCCTTTCCTTAGAGACTCCCTTACCCCTTTGATATTATCCATCTGGTATTTTGTTATTGAATGTTTTTAATTTTAATACAACAAAATGTGATGGTATTTAGATCCCTTCCACTATCTGCACCTCCCCTTATTGACAATTTCCCAATTTAATGTACTCTATTATATATAAAATGAGGCCTACAGAGACTAATTTGTGTCGCCAAATATCCGTCAGTGTGGGTCCCACCACTGGAGCCTGGTTGACCCATCAAAAGTCCCAGCTTGAAGGAGACTGCCTCTCCCTTTCCTGGGAGCCATCAGTGGCCACATTTCCTTAGGTGGGGTTGGAGCCTCTTATCTATTTCCTCCTGTTTCTTCTGGGATTTGTTTCCTCATTTGAGCTTGCATGGAACTTGTGCAAGCTGTTCCATTGCTTTGAGTTGATATATAAGTGATAATTTGTCTGGGAAACTTTATTTCCTTGTGTTACGAACCTTCCACCCCTTCTTCCACAATGATCCCTGAGCCCTGGGAGGCAGAAATTTGATATAGGTGTCCTATTCATGGATAAACATTTTGAAGTGTTGTTCTCTGCACATTGGTCAGCTGTGGGTTTTGATATTAATCACCATCTGTTGCATAAGGAAACTTCTCCAGTAAGGGTTGAAAATGCTTTAATTTATGGGTATAATAATAAGTCACTAAGAGTCTATAGTAACTATTTACTAGATAACTAGTAATAGGTTCTCCATTATGTCCTGTGACCTGTTTTTGTCCCAGGTTCATAAGCTTGATATCAATGTCATTCTAGGAATTAGACCGTAAATTCAATTTAAATAAAGTGGTTTGTTATTTCCATAAGATTTGTGCCATTGTTGTACCAGTGAGCACATCTTGCAAGGCTGACTTGCATTGCAATTCACAGGATTCACAGCTAGGTAAGACTGATTATTATTTTTTCCTTCCAGTAACATCCATAGCATCTTCTAGCACTATGAACACTAGGCACTGGAAACAAGGCTATGAAGTCAGCATCAACTTGATCTCTCCTTGTTGGTTCATGTGTGCATTGTCTTCAGCAATAGAGTCTTACCATCCAGATCTAGTGGGTACACAGGAGGATGGGCAATGAGCAGGATTATTTGAGGGTCTATGGGACAGCTTCTAGAAAGGGAGTCCATTCCTGGCATTAAAGTTTTTGTTTTTCTTTTCATTAACCCATGACGTCTAGAATTGGCAATGACCTCCGATTATAGGATAAGTCTTTTTAATCCCTTGTTATTAGTAGTTATATACTTTAAGAAGCTTCTATAGTGATAGGTTTCCACATGGCTCTGTATAAAGGCCTTTAGTGTTATTTATCTCTCCTCATACACTTTCCTCTGCCATGTCCTCTTATCTCCCCCCTCTTTAACCATTCCTAGTCCAGTGTTCCCCTTTCCTGCTTCATATAATTATATTCTACCACCCCTTGCAGGGACCCTCTGCCCCAACCCAGGGTCATTTATTAGTTTCTTGACCTCCCTGAATTTTCAAATTGAAACATGCACATCTAAGATTTCAAAGCCAGAATCCAGCTATGAGAGAACAAATGAAATTTTGTCTTTCTGAGTCTGGGTTACCTCACTCAGGATGATTGTTCCATCCATTTACTTGCTGACTGTATAATTCCATCTTTTTATAATCTAAATACCATTCCACTGTGTACATGTACCATACCTTCATTGTCCATTCATCAGTTGATGGGAATCCAGATTATTTCCAATTTCAGACTGTTCTGAAAAGGGTAGCAATGAACATGGATGGACAGATATTTCTGTAGTAGGGTACAGAGTATTTGGAGTACATAGCCAAGAGAGATATGGATAAGTCTTATAGTAGATCAGTTTTGAGGTTTTGAGGAAACTTGACACTGATTTTCACAGCAGAAGTACCAGTTTGTACTACCCAGCTGTATTAGTCAGGGTTCTCTAAAGAAACAGAAGCAACAGGACGAATATATAGCTATATACAATTTATTGATTTGCTCACGTTCAAGGAGTCCAATAGTAGCTGCATCACACTGGAAAGGCCTAGAGAATCCAGGGAATTGCTCAGTCTGCAAGGCTGGATGTCTCAGTAGTCCCAATCTAGTGCTGAAGGCCCAAATGGATTCCAGGAGACCTGCCGGTCTCAGTACACGCTGGGATCTGAAAGATTGATCACAGCAGCAAGACAAACTCACCAGATGAGAGAGGCAAGCCGCAGGAGAAAAGGGACCAGCTCCTTTTGCCGTGACCTTTTATACTGCCTGCCGGCAGAAGGTAATGCCCACATTTGGGGTAGGCCATCCGGGTTGAGGTGGTCCAATTCAAACATCCTTTTTCTCTTATTTGTTCCTTAGTCCAGTCAAGTTGACACACAGGATTAACCTTCACAAGTCCACCCCTTGTCAACTTGACACCCAATAAATAGCCTCTCCTTATGTTATGCTTTAATGTCAATTGCAAACAATGGCAAGGTCATAATTCCACCTAACATGTTATAAGTGTCTCATATGTTAGAGTAAGTGGTAATGTCCTTGAGGAACACTTAATCCTTCAGTATCTAATAATCTAAATATCACAACACTTAACTTATCTCAGTTGCACATTCAAAAGAGAACAACACAAGTATCTGCTTAATATACATATATATATGAACATGCACATTCTTAACCAAATAGGACAAAAGTTAATATCTATTATAATCCACGTTTCTGCAACTGGTCCTGTGGCTTCAGCTGATATTTATGAGTACCTTCTTCTACTACCCACTCTGTATTTCCTCCACCATCAGCAAGCACCTCTGCAGGTCTTGGCTCTTTCCCTGGAGGAGTGACCCATACCTTCATCCCTGAAGGGTCTGGGCCATTTATTGTCCTATCTGGTTTGGGTTGTTGGAGTTTCCCATTGACCTTAATCATAGGACACGGTAGCACCAGAAGGCGCTCTACAGCATCTCCTGCCTTCCAGACATAATCTTCCTTGCCCCCATTATGGAGAAAAAGTCCAATTTCCCCCTGGTACTCTGGATCAATCACTCCTCCTACTACTGTTATTCCTTCCTTAGCCTGTTGTCTTAAAGGCAATAGAAGCCCGAAGTGGCCAGAGGGAAGTCTTCGCTTCCAGTTCAATGGAACGTTTGCTGTATCTCCTGGCAAAAGCACTCCCCCCATTGGAGCCAAAACATCTAGACCAGCAGAACGGAAGGTCGTGGGTACAGAAAGCAAAAATTTTCCTACTGGGTCACTAGGGGTGATAGTGAGTGGAATCATTCCCACTTCCACCCCTTGGTTCCTGGACCCATGAATTCTGGCTATAGGAGAAACAGTACCATATACTGGACACTGATTCAAAGCATATACTGCTTGCTGGAGAACCTTGCCCCAGCCCTCCAGGGTACTGCTACCTAATTGGCGCTATAACTGTGTCTTCGAGAGGCCATTCAATAGTTCTATCAAGCCAGCTGCTTCTGGGTGGTGGGGATCATGGTAAGAACAGTGGGTACCATGACCATGGGCCCACAGTGGCACTTCTTTGGCTGTAAAGTGAGTTCCTTGGTCAGAAGCAATGCTGTGAGGAATACCATGACGGTGGATAAGGCATTCTGTAAGTCCCTGGATGGTAGTTTTGGCAGAAGCATTACGTGCAGGAAAGGCAAATCCATAACCAGAATAAGTATCTATTCCTTTAAGGACAAAACGCTGTCCCCTCCATGATGGAAGTGGTCCAATGTAGTCAACCTGCCACCAGGTTGCTGGCTGGTCACCCCGGGGAATAGTACCATATCGGGGGCTCAATGTTGGTCTCTGCTGTTGGCAAATCTGGTACTCGGCAGCAGCTGTTGCCAGATCAGCCTTGGTGAGTGGAAGTCCATGCTGTCGAGCCCATGCATAACCCCCATCTCTGCCACCATGACCACTTTGTTCATGGGCCCATTGAGCAACAACAGGAATAACTGGAGAAAGAGGCTGACTATCCACAGAAAGAGTCATCAAATCTACTTGATTATTAAACACATCCTCTGCTGAGATCACAATTTGATGAGCAATTACATGAGACACAAATATCTTCACATCCTATGAACATTCAGAGAGCTCTATCCACATACTTCTTCCCCAAATGTCTTTCTCACCAATTTTCCAGTCATGCTCCTTCCAAGTCCCTGGCCATCCAGCCAAACCATTGGCTACAGCCCATGAATCAGTTATATAATCGAACCTCTGGCCATTTCTCCTTCCAGGCAAAATGCACAACCAGGTACACTGCCCGAAGTTCTGCCCACTGTGAAGATTTTCCTTCACCAGTGTCCTTGAGGGTTGCTTCAGAAATTGGCTGTAATGCTGCAGCTGTCCACCTCTGGGTGGTGCCTGCACAGCGTGCAGAACCATCAGTAAACCAGGCCCTAGTCTTCTCTTCCTCAGTCAACTGATCATAGGGCAAACCCCATGAAGCCATAGGTGCATGCTTAAGCACAGGAGGCATTGTAACAGGAGTGGAAACCATGTACCACTTCCATTTGACAATGGACTGTTGCTGTGCACGTCCTACTTTATGGTCTGCTGCGTCAGATAACACCCAGCTCATGATGGGCAGCTCAGGTCGCATGGTGACTTGATGGCCCATTGTCAAAAGTTCAGTTTCCACTAAGGCCCAATAGCAGGCTAAGAGCTGTCTTTCAAAAGGAGAATAGTTGTTTGCAGATGAAGGTAGAGCCTTGCTCCAAAATCCCAAGGGCCTCCGTTGTGATTCCTCTATGGGACCCTGCCACAGACTCCAGACAGCATCTCTATCTGCCACTGATACCTCAAGCACCATTGAGTCTGCTGGATCATATGGCCCTAGGGGCAGAGCAGCCTGCACTGCAGCCTGGACCTGTTGAAGAGGCTTTTCCTGTTCCAAGCCCCACTCAAAGTTTGCAGCCTTCCGAGTCACCTGATATATGGGTCATAGTAACACACCCAGATGAGGAATGTGCTGCCTCCAGAATCCAAAAAGGCCCACCAAACGTTGTACTTCTTTCTTGGTGGAGGGAGGAGCCAGGTGCAACAACTTATTCTTTACCTTAGAAGGAATGTCTCTGCATGCTCCACACCACTGAACTCCTAGAAACTTCACCGAGGTAGATGGCCCTTGAATTTTAGTTGGATTTATTTCCCACCCTCTCAGGTGCATATGCTTTACCAACAAGTCTAGACTAGCTGCTACCTCCTGTTCACTGGGTCCAATCAGCATAACATCATCAATATAGTGGACCAGTGTGATATTTTCTGGAAGAGTCAGACAATCAAGATTCCTTCTAACTAAGTTATGGCACAAGGCTGGAGAGTTAACATACCCCTGAGGTAAGACAGTAAAGGTATACTGTTGGCCTTGCCAGCTGAAAGCAAATTGCTTCTGGTGGTCCTTATGAACCGGTATTGAGAAGAAAGCATTGGCCAGATCAATAGCTGCATACCAGGTACCAGGAGACATATTAATCTGCTCAAGTAAGGACACCACATCTGGTACAGCGGCTGCAATTGGTGTCACTACTTGGTTGAGTTTTCGATAGTCAACTGTCATTCTCCATGATCCATCTGTCTTTTGCACAGGCCAAATTGGAGAGTTAAATGGAGATGTGGTAGGAATCACCACCCCTGCATCTTTCAAATCCTTGATAGTGGCATTAATCTCTGCAATCCCTCCAGGGATACGATACTGTTTTTGGTTCACTATTTTCCCTGGTAGAGGCAACACCAATGGTTTCCATTTGGCCTTTCCAACCATAATAGCCCTCACTCCACAGGTCAGGGAACCAATGTGGGGATTCTGCCAATTTCTAATTATATCTATCCCAATTATACATTCTGGGACTGGGGAAATAACCACAGGATGAGTTCTGGGACCCACTGGGCCCACCGTGAGTCAGACTTCAGCCAAAACTCCATTTATCACCTGACCTCCATAGGCCCCTACTTTAACCGGAGGGCCACAATGCTTTTTAGGGTCTCCTGGGATCAGTGTCAACTCAGAACCAGTATCCAATAGGCCTCGAAAAGTCTGATTATTTCCTTTTCCCCAGTGTACAGTTACCCTAGTAAAAGGCCTCAGGTCCCTCTGGGGAAGGACAGGAGGAAGGCAAACAGCATAACTCTTTGGTATTGTGACAAGGTCCTTCCTCACTGGAACCCGGCCACCCCTTCATTCAAGGGGTTCTGGGTCTGTGAACTGTCTCAAGTCTGGAAACTGGTCAACTGGGCGGGATTCGCTACTCCTAAAATCAAATGTTGACTTCCTGTCATTCGTTCTAGAGCTTTTCTGCTTATACAGATCAAATAAAAACTTAGTAGGCTTCTTATGTATTTGGTTCCTGGGAACACCATGATTAATTAGCCAGTTCCAAAGATCATTTCGGGTCATGCCATTATAGGTATTGTTTTGCCTTTGCCACCCATTATGATAATTACTGTAACTACGCTCATCTGGCCTTCTGCGATTCAGTGCTGCCACCTGACGCCTACCCTGAGGTCCTGTTAGACCTACTACGTGTACATTTAATTTATGCAAACGAGCCACAACTTCTCTAACTGTAAGATCTGGCATAAGAAATAGAGCAAAAACAAAGCTCTTCAAATGTTCTGGTGTCTCTCTCAGTACTTTCCATCTTATAAATTCAGTGAGTGGCATGTCCTCTGGGTCCTCATATTGTGGAGAATGTGGTTTTACACTTCGAATCCACTCGAGCATGCCCATCTGCCTGACCCTCACAATCCCTTCATCAATACTAAGCCAAGGAATATCAGGCATCTCTAACTCGCTGTTAGTAGGCCATGTTTTAATAAATACATCAGCCAACCATTCAAATAAACTTTTAACACCTTTTTTAACTGCTCGAGCTTCCATGTTAAACCTAGAATCTCTACTCAGTGGGCTCATATCGATAAACTCAGTATGATCCAATTTTATATTCCTTCCACCATTATCCCACACCCTTAAAATCCATTCCCACACATATTCCTTAGGCTTCTGCCGGAATGAATCAGCAAACTCATTAATTTCTTTAGTGGTATATCGCACCTCCTCGTGGACCACACTTTCTATCTCACCTTGAGGGGCTTGCTTAGACTTCAATCTGGTTATAGGTCTAGAGGCAACAATTGTTGGGCCCTGAGGGACATCAGCTCCCACTGGGAGGGGGGGATTAATTTCCTCAGGCAAGGGTGGGGAGGAGGGATCTGCAGGGTGTGGATTCTCTGCTGAGGGTGGGGAGGTTAATTCCTCAGATAAAGAAAATCCCTCAGAATCCGAGGGTTCAAAATCCTCATCATCATAGTTCTCCCACACATCTCCATCCCAAGTTTCAGGGTTCCACCCTTTCCCCACCAGTGCTCTCACTTTAACTGCTGACACTTTTCGTGGCTGGGAATTAAATTTGCGTTGTAAATCAGCCAACCGTATAATAAGGGCTCCAGCTTGATTTTCTGCTGCTTTAGCTCTTTGGCTGCTGGAGAGAAGATTCTCTTCCAGAGCACACTTGGAAACCTTTAAACTGTTGTTTCGAATCCGGAGCTGGTCATTTTTATCACCGAGCTCCATATTTTCGTCTAACAGTTTATCCAGACATGCTAGGAGCAACAAGGCAACATCATTATTTTCCTGATTTTTCTGCAATTTCTCGAACGTTTTATATATAGAGTCGCTAAATTCCTTGCTTCTCACAAGAGGTGAGTTAGGTGAGTCAAATGGATCTATCTTCATAATTAGATCAAATAGTCTGCACCAAGGATTATCATTCCTCTTCATGCCACCAGGAGAGCCTTCAGTAACTCTAGGCTTCATTGGGTTGGAGAGCTGGCTCCAGAGGCTACCAAGCCCACTAAAGAAATTCATCCTTTCAATTCTGTTTCTCTAGAACCACTTCTGGTACCAAAATCTGTATTAGTCAGGGTTCTCTAAAGAAACAGAAGCAACAGGATGAATATATATAACTATATACAATTTATTGATTTGCTCACGTGACGGAGCTCAACAGTAGCGCCGAACTGGAGAGGCCGGGAATCCAGGGAACTGCTCAGTCCGCAAGGCTGGATGTCTCAGGAGTCCCAGTCTAGTGCTGAAGGCCCGAATGGATTCCAGGAGATCTGCCGGTCTCAGTACACGCTGGGATCCGAAAGGTTGATCACAGCAGCAAGACAAACTCACCAGATGAGAGAGGCAAGCTGCAGGAGAAAAGGGACCAGCTCCTTCTGCCATGGCCTTTTATACTGCCTGCCGGCAGAAGGTAACTCCCACATTTGGGGTGGGCCATCCGGGTTGAGGTGGTCCAACCCAAACATCCTTTTTCTCTTATTTGTTCCTTAGTCCAGTCAAGTTGACACACAGGATTAACCATCACACCAGCCATTCATAAGAGTATCTCTTTCTTCATATCCTTGTCAGCATTTGTTCCTATTGATTTTTGGATCTTAGACATTATGAATGGGATAAGATAGAATCTTAGAGTGGTTTAAATCTGCATTTCCTTGATGACTAAAGATGATGAACATTTTAAGAGCACTTCTCAGCAATTTATATTTAATCTTTAGAGAAGTCTCTGTTCAGCTCAATACCCCACTTTTTAATTCGTTTTTTTTACATTTAGTTTTTTGAGTTCTTTGTATATTCTAGATACAAACCTCTGTCAGAAGAATAGAAGGTAAAGGTTTATTTTTTGCCATTTTGTAGGTTCCCTTCACTCTAATGACTCCATCCTTTGTAGTATAGAAGAATCTTAGTTTCATGTGGTCCCATCTGTCAATTCTTGGACCTAATGCTTGTGCTATAGGAGTTCTGTTCAGAAATTCCTTTCCTGTGCCTATCAGTGCCAATCTACTCCTTACTGTCTCCTCTATATAATTCAGGATATCATGTCCTATATTGAGGTCTGCAATCCATTTGGAATTGAGTTTGTGCATGGTGAGAAGCAGATCTGGTTTCACTCTTCTACATGCCGTTGTCCAGTTTAACCAGCATGATTTGTTCAACATGCAGTCTTTTCCCTAATGTGTTTGTGTCTCTTTTGTCAAAAATCAGGTAGTTGTAAATATATGGATTTAAATCTGCATTCTCAATTCTATTACACTGACCGATGTGTCAGTTTTTATGCCAATATCATGCTATTTTATTACTGTACCTCTGTAGTATAATTTGAGATGAGGATTGGTAATGCTTCCGGTAGTTCTTTCATTGTTCAAGATTATATGGGCTATCCTGATTTTTTGTGTGTTTCTATACTAAACTTGAGGTTATTTTTTTTATTTTAAGTTGAACTTTAGAGTACATATAGCACCAAAGTAACATACATAAAACTTGTGATACCAAAAAAAGCATGAAATTATTTTTTTTAATTTCTGTGAAGAAGTGTGAATTTTAATGGGTAATATATGGAATTTGTAGTTTGCTTTTGGTAGGATGGTATTTTCACAATATTAATCCTACTGATTCATGAGCATGAGAGGTCTTTACATCTTCTAGTCTCTTCTACAATTTCATTCTTAGATGTCTTTATTGTACAGGTTCTTCACTTTCATTGTTAGATTTTATTCCAAGTTCTTTTAGAAATTTTTGTGATTATTCAAAATGGGTCTGCTTCCCAGATTTCTTTCTTGTAATGTTTGTTGGTTCTGTATAGGACAGCTCCTGACTTGGGGGGTGTTAATTTTATATACTGCTTTTCTGCTGCTATCCCTGGACCCTTTTTGCTAGTCCTCATCTTTCTATAAAATAGTTCCATTTAATGCATTCATATCATGTATTTCCCATTTATCCTCTCTTATTCTCCCTCCATTCTTCCTTAACACTAAAATTAGAACTGCCATATTGTCCAGCTATATCATTCCTAGGTGTATATAAACACAATCTAAGCCAATATGTGCAGGGAAACTTGCACATCCATGTTGCAATTCTACTCACAACAGTCAACATATAGAACCAGCCTAGATGTCCATCACCGGAAGAATTTTCCCATCCTTTCACTTTAAGTTGTCCCCTATCCTTCAGGGTAAGATGGGTTTCTATAAGACAGCAAAACTTATGGGATGCTTTAAATGCAGTCCAAAGAGGGAAGTTTATAGCCCTCAGTATCTACATTAAAAAAAGAACCAATAAATGAACTAACACTGCAGCTCAAAACACTTGAGACACAACAACAAATGAACCCTAAACCCAACAGACAGGAAGAAATCACAAAAATCAGAGCAGAAATCAATGAAATAGGAACAAAGAAACTAATACAAAGAATCAATGAATCCAAAACTTGGTTCTTTGAAAGGATAAACAAGACAGATAGACCCCTAGCCTAATTAACCAAAAGAAAGAAAGAGCAACTCCAAATCAATAGTATTCCTGATGAAAACGGAAACATCACAACAGACAGAGAAAATATCCAGACAATCATAAGAGAATACTCAAAAACCTATCCTCCACTAAATTTGAAAACCTAAGAGAAATGGATGAATATTTGAAATCCTGGAATTCACCAAAGACTAATCAAGAAGAGATTGGCAGCTTAAAGAAACCCATAATATATGAGGAAATTGAAAATTTAATAGTAAACTTCCCAACAAAAAAATGCCCAGGTTCAGATGGTTTCACAGCAGAATTCTATAAAACATTTAAAGAGGACTTACAACCATTATGACTAAAACTGTTCAGAAGGATATAAGCAGAGGGAAATCTCCAAAATTCCTTCTATGAAGCCAGTATCACTCTAATATCAAAACCAAGTAAAGATACAACCAAAAAAGAAAACTATAGACCCATCTCATTAATGAATATAGATGCAAAAACTCTCAACAAAATATATGCAAACCACATACAGACCCACATCAAAAAGATCATCCATCAAGACCAAGTTGGATTCATACCAGAGATGCAGGGATGGTTCAACACATGTAAATCAATAAATATCATAAAACATATAAATGGACTGAAAGACAATAACCATATGATCATCACAATTGTTGCAGAAAATGCCCTCAACAAAATCCAGTAGCCCATTGTGCTTAAAGTCCTAGAGGCTATTGGACTGGAGGGAACATTCCTCAATGTAATCAAAGCCATATACAACAAAATCATATCCAACATCATCCTAAATGGAGAAATTTTTAAAATCATTCCCCTTAAAGGTGGGAACATGACAAAGCTGTCTCCTATCACCACTCCTCTTTAATATAGTGCTTGAAATGCTGGCTAGAGCAATAAGGCAAGAAGGAGTACTAATTGAATAAGAGGAAGTCAAACTATCCCCCTTTGTAGATTATATGATAGTTTACCTAAGGGATGCTAAAAACTCTACCAGAAAACTCCTAGAAATTATTGAAAGTTCCAGTAAAGTGGGAGGATACAAAATTAACCTAGAAAAACTAGAATAGTTTCTTTACACCAACAACAAGCAACTGAAGAAAGAATACAAGGAGATCTTCCCGTTCACAATAGCCTCTCTCTCTCTCTCTCTCTCTCTATATATATATATATATATAGATATTATATATAGATATATATATAAAAGTATAAGCCAAAGACTACTAAAGATCTCAACAGCAAAAATTTTAAAGCCCTGAAGAAGGAGATTGAAGAAGACATCAGAAGATGGATAGACCTCCCATGGTCATGGATTGGAAAAAATAGTATAGTAAAAATGTCCATTCTACCCAAATTAATATACAGATTCAACCCAATCCCAATTAAAATCTCCAAGAATTTCTTTACACACTTGGAAAAAAACTCCTTAAATTCATATGGAAAAACAAAAGACCCTGAATAGCCAAAGCAACCCTGAGCCAAAAGTGCTATACAGGGGGGAATCACTATACCAGACTTCACACTATATTACAGGACTATAGTCATAAAAGCAGCCTGGTACTGGGACAAAAACAGACCCATAGACCAATGAAACAAAATTGAAGATCCAAACTTGATCACATACAATTTCAGCCACCTCATATTTGACAAAGAGGCCAGCACAACACCAAAATGCACCCAGATGCATTGGTGCCTTCCTTGGTGCTTTGCACATACACCCCCAACCCCCCAGACCTGTGGAAGCTTGGTATCGGCTGGAAACCTCCCATCTTTGGGTTCCACAGTGTGGCATGGGTGGATGTAGACTCATGGCCAGCACACCAGCGTGTGCCCAGGTGAGGTGCACCTGACTTCGTGCTTTGCACACCGCCCCAAATCCCTGGATTCTTGGTGTGCTGGATAGCTTTAGTGTCACCTTGACACACCTGGGTTGAGGGAGTCTCAATTGGGGAATTGGCTCCATTGGATTGGCCTGTGGCCACATCTGTGGAGTATTGTCTTGATGATCGAGCAGTGTGGGAGGGCCCAGCCCACAATGAGTGGTTCCACCCTGGGCAGGTGGTTGTATATGGTATAAGAAGGCGGGCTGGGCATGAGCCAGGGGAGCAAGCCAGTGAACAGCGTCCCTCCATGGCCTGTGCTTCAGTTCCTGCCTCCAGGTTCCTGCCCTGAGTTCCTGCCTTGGGCTCCCTAAGTGATGAACTGTGACCTAGGAGATGTAAGCTGAATAAACCCTTTCCTCCCCAAGTTGGTGTCGGTCAGAGTGTTTTGTCACAGCATTTTGACAGATTTACATTATAACAACATAGTTGCTTTCAGATAAACAGAAATATTACAATAATGCCATTCAGCTTGCCTTTCATCTGGGGGACCTGGTGTTAGCAACCACAATGAGAGAAACCATTCTCCGTTTGTTTGTCTTTCTGGGACCGTGTTACTTCACTCAGCATAATGACTTCGAACTCCATCCATTTACCTGCAAAGTTCATAATGCCATCTTTCTTTACCACTGAATAAGTACTCCATTGTGTAGATGTACCACATTTTTGTCATCCACTCGTCTGTTGAGGGGCATTTGTGTTGGTTCCACCTCTTCGCTATTGTAAAGAGAGCTGCAATAAACATGGATGTGCATGTATCTTTGCAGTAGGATGTCTTTGGGGTATATACCCAGGAGTGGTAGGAATGGGGCAGGTGGTAGGCTCATTCCAAGTCTTTTAAAAGTGTTCTCCACACTGCTTTCCACAGTGGTTGTACAGATTTACATTCCCACCAGCAGTGAATGAGTGTTCCCCTTTCCCCACAACCTCTCCAGCATCTGTTGTCTTTTGTTTTCTTGATCTTAGCTAGTCTTATTGGAGTTAGATGATATCTGAGAGTGGTTTTAATTTGCATTTCTTTAATTATTAATGATGTTGAACACTTTTTAAGATGTTTCTCAGCTATCTTTAATTCCTCACTGGTGAAGACTCTGTTCAGCTCTTTATTCCATCTTTTGAGTAGGTCATTTGCCTTCTTTGTTTTTTGAGTAGTTTATATATTCTGGATGTTAATGCTCTGTCAGATGTATCTCTGGTAAAGATTTCCTACCTTTCTATGGGTTTTGTTTTCTACAGTGCCCAGAAAATGATGGTCTAAATGGGAATGGAATGAAACCGTGATTTTTCTGGGCAGAGGGTTTATCAGGAATCACAGTAAAGTCAACTTCATCTGCAATATGTAGCTGGTTCCCATCTAGAATTTCACTGAAGTGGAAGAACATTCTAGCATCTTGATCCACACACTCAATGAAACCAAAACCATCTCTCATGGCAGCAATCACACCCATTTCGTATTTGATAGAACTTCTATGTTGGTTGCTCGTTCTAATTTGTCACATTGGTCTGTTGAAATATTAAACCTAACATGGTCACCTTCCAGGGTCACCTTCGATTTTATATCTTTGTCTTCAAAGGGAAGTTCTTTAGCAATCACAAAGTCAACTTTGAATCCTCCTGGCAATAGGTCATTCTGATTTTTACTGGGTACTTTGGGGATAACTTTGGTTATAGTTCCTTCAAAATGTGCAGTGCTGATGTCTTTGAAAATGACTGTTCCTTGAGGCAATAGTCCAACATCTGTTGAAACTTCTTTATCATTTCTGTCCTTGATTGTGAATTCCACATCATCTCTAGGCTGGAAGATTTCTAGGTCACCTTTAAATTCATTATAGTGGGGCTGGAGAGATGGCCTAGCGGTTAAGAGCGCCGACCGCTCTTACAGAGGACTCGGGTTCGATCCCCAGCACCCACATGGTGGCCGAGAACCGTCTGAAACTCCAATTCTAGGAGAACTCCAGTTCCAGGGGAATCCGACACCCTCTTCTGACCTCCGTGGCGTTGCACGACACGGGTGAACAGACTTGCATGCAGACAGTACATTCGTACACATACAGAAATAAATAAAATTAATTTAAAAAATTCATTATAGTGAAAGAATATACCTCTTTCAATAAAGCCAAACACCTCCTTCACGGCACAAACTACTCCTCAGTAATGATATTGTTTCTTTTTCAACTGCATAATGTTACGAACACCTACAGCACCAGTATGTTTATTGTTATCAGTGACACAGTTTATTTTATCTCAGGTTTCCAGCTGAACATTTCCTTCCACATCTTTAGAGGTGTAAGTCAGATAAAAACACTTCTTGTCCATTCATTCCTCCTTCAGGATGGATTTCTGGTTTAATCATCACCTATTTAATAGCAATACTCTTCCCCATCTGCTTTTCTGATGATCCTTCAAATTCAACATCTTCTCCAACTTTTAAGTCCATTGTATTGTGAACAGTGGAAGAAAAGTCTAGCTTGATGTTCTGAACACTGAATAAATCCATAAGAAGTTAACAGTTTTTCAATAACCTCAGTTTCACACAGTGCAACAGAAGTACCATTGAGGCGCCCATCGTTTCCATTGTTATGGAGAAGTTTTGGATCAAAGCTCATCTCACAAGGATAATCAAATATTGCATTTTCAGTAGTATTTGCTGATTCTTCTTTTTCAGCGCAAGTTTCAAAGGATAAAAGTTGCTAATATTAAAAAAAGAGTGAGAGAAAATTATCTAGCAAGCTAGTAAAGAATACAACTGCTGCTGCACCAGGCTATCTCACAGTACAGCACTGGAGAAAACAAAGACTACTAGCAAACTTTGGAAGTGCTCTTTCAAAGCCATTGAGTAGGCACAAACTTCTTATTTCAGTCTGTTTTGGTTTTGGTACTTATGAGGTTTTTTCCTTGCTTGATCTGAAATTGAAGCAGAAGTTTCAGGTGATAAATTCTGTTCTGTTATACTCCATACCCACAGATCAGCACCCCCTCACCTTTGGTGTAATATTTTGTGGATGTCTGGTGAGCATATACCCTGGGCAGAAATGTATCAGAGAAGCAGAAGTCCAGCACCAACTCGAGAA
Source organism: Rhizomys pruinosus (assembly GCA_009823505.1). Classification (NCBI taxonomy): domain Eukaryota; kingdom Metazoa; phylum Chordata; class Mammalia; order Rodentia; family Spalacidae; genus Rhizomys; species Rhizomys pruinosus. Next base: position 968,137 of record VZQC01003229.1, read on the forward strand.
CCTGTTAAACTGGTGCAAATTTGTTCTGTGTGGGCTTTCTAAATTGAAATAGTAATAGATCCCAACATTTATTACCATAGCTGTAGCTGCAGGAATAAAAACACATACAAAGCTAGCATATTCAAGATCTAAGAAAAACACTGTCTCAAAACAGACATGACAGAAGAATTAGGGAGCATTGGGTCTTTGATCTAAATGTTGAATGTTTCCATATAGCAATTTACTAGTATGATTCTTCAGATAAAACAAACTATGTAATCAAGACATTACCGTCTTAGCAGGTAGGTGTGCATGGGCCCAAGGTAGTTCTTACACAAACTGACCACTTGTACAAATTTTGAAAAAATACAGGAGACACTGTCATTAGCTTGGACCTATAGGCCATAAAACATGGTGGCCAGAAAGCCAGAAACATATGGTAATAAAACTTAAAATACATGCAAAGCAAGAATTAAAATGACTGTACCGATCTTGGTTTTCACCAACCCAAGGCTACATTTGTATTAATTCTTTACAGTTAAAAGAAGAAAAAAATAGTTCAACAATCTCGAATTTTGAGAAGAAATATAGCAAATTCCCTAGAGCCTGGCACAATAACTTGAGTCCAAAGACACCAGCAACAAAACCCAGAGTTGAACCCAGGGAAGGCTGCATGCAACCGGAGACTGAGTTGCATCCCTCCCCCCAAAATTATATTTCAAAGTCCAATCCTCTAATATGATTATTTAGAATTAGGTTCCATTGTATATAGACGTTAAAGACGCTTAAAGAAATCATCAGAATGGGCCTCTGATATGATAATACTTAGAGATTTTTTTTATGAAGAGACCCCAAGATCTCACTGCTGATAGCTATTATATATCAGTCATCAGTGTGTAACATATCTAGTCCCCATCTACCTCACACTCAGTCACCACCATCTACCTCCTGTTCACCCCATGTTCAAGTGGTGCAACTTTTCTGGATTGTGTAATCTGTATACTCATGGTGGTCATAGAAATTATTAAAAATTGAATGATGAAGTAAAGATGGCTGAGAAACATCTTAAAAAGTGTTCGAAGTTGGGGCTGGAGAGATGGCTCAGCGGTTAAGAGCACTGACTGCTCTTGCAGAGGACCCGAATTCAATTCCCAGCACCCACATGGTGGCTAAGAACCATTTTTAACTCCAGTTCCCGGGGAATCTAACGCCCTCTTCTGACCTCTGCAGCATTGCACTACACAGGTGCACCAACCTACATGCAGACAGTACACTCATACACATAAAAAATAATAAATAATAAATAATTTTTTAAAAAGTGTTCGACATCATTAATAATTAAGGAAATGAAAATTACAACCACTTTAAGATATCATCTCACTCCAATAAGACTGGCTAGGATTCAAGAAAACAAATGATACCAAATGCTGCAGAGGTTGTAGGGAAAGGGGAACACTTATCCACTGCTGGTGGGAATGTAAACTTGTACAACCACTATGGAAAATAATGTGGAGAACCCTTAAAAGACTGAAAATAAGCCTACCGCCTGACCCAGTCATACCACTCCTGGGTATATACCACAAGACTCATCCAACCGCAGAGATACATGCACAGCCATGCTTATCACAGCTCTCTTCACAATAGCAAAGAGTTGGAACCAACCCAAGTGCCTCTCAACCAACAAGTAGATAGAGAAAATGTGGTATATCTACACAATGGAGTTATATGCAGTGGTAAAGAAAGATGACATCACGAACTTTGCAGAGGACATAATTTTAGTACATGTGTGACATACATAAAAGCATATGTTGAAACAATATGGATTGGAGGGAACAACAGCAACAAAAGAACTGGGACAGGGAACTGACTGAAGCAGTAGAGTTCTTCCCCACCCCAAAATAATCTTCTGCTTTGAAAAACTTTGAAAAGACTCAGAAGGGGAAACAGGACATGTATGGCAGACTGCATGAACTTGGGAGGGGCAGAGGCCATGGAGGAGGACATGAGTCTGGATTGAACTGAGAAGTGATGTGTGAAATGCACAAAATTTCAGTAAAAGATAAAAAAAAATTAAGTCATTAAACTAAGTCATTGAACATTAACAAAAGTGTTTAGCAATTCCAGGCATTTATTAGGCACATGATATTCATTATTTCTTATGAAACCCATATTCTGTCTTTAGAATATTTGATAGCAATTCACAAATATTCATTTAATTTTACTCCTTAAGTGTATCTGTTCACATTGAAAATGTTTCCTAACTTAAGTACAAAATATCAAAATAGTCTGAAACTCACTGTAACTTCTCATCAATGGTATTTTTTTACTTTCAATCTAGTAATTATTTTGTCTTTTAAACTCTATAAAAGAAAACATTCTCAATAATCAGAGCTGACAAGAGACTCTGGTTCAAAGAACAGAGTGAGACAACATCTAAGACTGGTATCCCTAATTCATTAGGCCGTAAAATGCTCCCTAAAAGTAAAACAGAATGATTCACCCATAGAATTGAAATAGTCTCACATATTCATCTTCTATTCACAATCAGATTAGGCCTCATAATACCACCTCTTTAGCAAGAGACACAGAAAACAAAAGTCTGGGGCTGGACAGATGTCAACCACTTGGCCCCTAACAACCGTCTGTAATGCCAGTTCTCCAGGGGAACCCAACACCTTTGTCTGACCTCTGTGGGTATTACATGTGTGCACTTACATGCATGCAGGCAATACACCCATATGTATAATATAAAAATAATAAAAAATGGAAAAAATAGAACATGAATTTAGTCTCTAAAATTTTAGTGCTAGGGAGAGAAGAAAGCTGATTTGTAGTTACCATTCCCATCAAAGTCAATAATATGCAAATATCCACACCAAGTGAACAGAACTGTTTCAGGAGAGATAACTCCTCACTCCTGTTCAGTATTTGCAGAATAACTGCTTACCCTCTGGCATGTTACATTGTGTTAATATGTATTTTGTTGCATGTTTTATATTCTATTTCATTATTATAATCCCATATCCCATCTTATTTTGTCAGGCTCACCTTGGCAAAAGCAGAGAAGAGATGGGACATTAAGTAGTGAGAGGAAATTGGACTGGGCCTCGTGCCAAACAGTATCCAAATACTCATCTTGATTAATTCTAATTTTAAAAATGTATTGTGTATGCATGTGCACTCACACGTGGATCTCGGGGATGCCACCGCATGTCTGAGGAGGTCAGAGGATGACCTTCAGGAGTTGGCTCTCTTCCCCCTTTATGGGATCCAGTGATTGAATTCAACCTTGTTTGAGAGCACCCTTCCCCAGTGAGCAATTTTTCCAATTTTTCCATTTAAGTACTTGTATTAGTTACATTTCTTTACAATTATGACAGAATACCAGACCAGAAGAAACTTAAGAGGTAAAATTAATTTTGGCTCCCAGTTTCATGGTGGTAAAGATATGGTGATTTGGGTTCCACCTTGGTAACAGGAGATTGTGGCATGATCTGATATATTTCTGCAGATCAGAAAACAGTGAGGGGCTAGGGACAGAATGAGGGTTGGGCTAGAACCCATAAGTCTCACTCTTATGGCTCTATATCTGCCAGCTAGGCCCCACATACAGAAAGTTCCAGAACTATACAAAATGTCTACACCAGCTAAAGAGCATGTATTAAACACTTGAGTCTACTATCTACTAGTCCTCAACAAGGAAGGACTTAAATACAGTAGCATTATGGTAGGAATTTGGAGTTTATCTGATCAGGAAGTTAAAATAACAGTGATTAACATTCTCTCAGCTCTAGTGTAAATATATATATAATGTAATATTTATGTATATTATATGTATATATTAGTTTAAAGGGAGGAAATCTGTCTTTTACATTCGACTCCCCCCCATAAATTATTCAATCAAGAAGAGATGGAAGTTGAATAAGATTCTGAATGATGAAGGCTCAGTCAGCATTTACTCTTCTGTTGTGGGAGACAATGAGTGAAACATTGATTTTCAGTCCTGGGATTCTGGTATTCTGCTATCTGCTCTTGTTGTCGTCCCATGCCACAGATAGCTCAACTTACATGATTCCAGAGTAAAAGTGTCAGCATATTGCAGTGGACTCAGTATAGCTCAAGGTCCGTGTTTGGTAGACCAATATCCTTATAAGATGGCAGAAAGAATAGGATGCTGTACAGAGGCCATGGTGTACACATGACAGGTGGGATTGACAGCACAGGAGCTGGTTCATATTAAGAGTGGAATCATGGGGCTGGAGAGATGGCCTAGCGGTTGAGAGCGCTGACCGCTCTTACAGAGGACCCGGGTTCGATCCCCAGCACCCACATGGCGGCTGAGAACCGTCTGAAACTCCAACTCCAGGAGAACTCCAGTTCCAGGGGAATCCGACACCCTCTTCTGACCTCCGCGGCATTGCACGACACGGGTGCACAAACCTACATGCAGACAGTACACTCATACACATACAAAAAAAAAAAAAGAGTGGAATCACATGGGAAGACCTCACAGGTGTGGAACTACTGGACATTGAGCTACTTTGTTTATAGACTTTACTTACCTCAGTTCTACATTCAGCAGATCAGAGGAGGAAACCTTACTCTACATCACTTTGGGTTTAGTGGCTGAGCTAATATTAAAATTGATGTCCTTTCACCAGGGAAAATAGGAGCAAGGACCATGTGTGAAGATGCTTTGAATGCTGTGAGTGGTACTCTGGCAAACAGGAAGGGAGTCTGTCTTATTGGTATGCTGAGAAAGTGTTTCATGAACTATTTTTTTTTAATTTTAATTTTATTTATTTCTGAATGTGTATGAATGTACTGTCTGCATGTAGGTCTGTGCACCCGTGTCGTGCAATGCCTCGGAGGTCAGAAGAGGGTCTTGGATTCCCCTGGAACTGGAGTTCTCCTGGAATTGGAGTTTCAGACGGTTCTCGGCCGCCATGTGGGTGCTGGGGATCGAACCCGGGTCCTCTGTAAGAGCGGTCGTGCTCTTAACCCCTAGGCCATCTCTCCAGCCCCTCATGAACTATTAAAGCAAGGACTTTCTATCTGTATTAGAGGCTCTATGGACCCCCATTTTATTATATAAAATCCCATGTAAATATCCCCCCATAGGCTAATTTTCATTATATATGAAAGAGAAGAGGTATACTAAATAGCTATGGTCACGTGAATAAGCTGTAAAGGCTGTGGAGGTGATGAAACACAGTTCAAAGAGCACTAGAGCAGGAATTCAGGATTCTGAGTTCTGATCCAATCCTACTAGCATCGTCCTTCTATGCATATTTCTGCCTCAGTTGCTTCTTGCCCAAGTCCTGGAATTCTGCAGTGTCTGAGAAGGCCTGTGGCAATGGGGAGTCTTAGTTGTATCTGTAATAAACTGGAATTGCTGAATTGTAGTAAAGGCTGATAGCCTGGAGGATTGGAGGCGGGTGGTTTACACCCTAGACATCTTATTTTGTACAGAGCTAACTGGTATAGTGTCTGGTTATCTTTTGAGAACAAAGGAATGATAGCTAGATTTTGTTGCTCTTTGGCTTTTTTAAATCTTTTTTAATGCACAATAAATATTTATTTCTATGCAAAAATTTTCAATTCACTATTGAATAAAAACTGTTCAAAACACAGAAACATTCATTTGTACAATTTGGTGATGAGGGAGTGAGTATAGGCTTGTTTCTTTTTTTCTTTTCAATTTTTTATTGTTATTAAACTTTTTCCATAAGTATTTTATTATTTTTAATTTTTTTGTGTATGAGTTTACTGATTGCATGTATGTAATGTATGCATGAATGCAATGCCTGCAGAGGTGAGACCAGGATGCCAGATCCCTAGAACTGGAGTTACAGAATGGTGTTGGCCACATGTGGGTGCTGGGCTCAGTTCTCTTGCCAGTCTTCCATCCTCTCCCTCTCCTGTTTTAGCTGAAACATCAAATACTGTGGTCAGAGAGAAGAGACAAACACCTACTTGGACTGTAAAAGTGAGCTTCTCGTTCCAGTTCATGTGACAACCAATGCCTCCTTTCTCACCACTCCTGGGGCTACTTTAGACTCAGGTGAGACCAACTCAGACCCACAGTCTGAGCTAAGGTGGAAAGCTCCTGGTGGGTGTGGGGTGAGAAATCCGAACTCTCCAGCTTCTCTGCCATAAAGCTGCAACTCATCCCCACTTCTGAAATCCTAAAACTTTTTATTCCAGACATTCACACAGTTAAGAAGGCAACATTATTTTACCTTTCGATAGCTTGTTCTATGAAGAGGAAAGAAGGAAGTTGAATTGGTGTTATAATTTTTTTCCCTACTGCAGCAGCTTCTCTTCCCAACAACAGGGAGAGGAAAGAGTACCCCTAAACCAAAAACCTTTAAAGCTTGCTATCCAAAATAAACACTAAGAATCAAAGAAGCCTTAAAAACTGATGTCCTTTCATTCCTAGCCACACATCTTATTGTCTTCAGTTAAGTTGCATTCTACACAGCCTTTGGAACAGAGTCCCTACAGATGCATTGAGAGTTCAATGCATTTATTTGTCTTGACTGTCCTTTTTCATCATGTGACATCATCCTGTAATAAATAGGTTTTTCCTAAATTCAGAGCAGGAGCTTGAGTCCAGTTGAATCAAAGTCAATTGGCCTAATAATATATTCTATATATTATTTGCCTTTCATATATGTATTTCATCCTCTACATTACTAAATAAAATTGTACCGAATAGCTGCTGGAGAACTGCATTTGAATTACTGAATATGCTACAAGAAGCTTGGAGTAGCTCATGATTATTTACATGAAATTCAGAGGAAATGGCACTGAAATTTTTTATATCAAACCCTGAGTTTATAGTTGTTACAGAACTGTTTGCATTTTATTTATCGTTTTTGGAATTTATTTTTTCCTGTTCCAGTGTCACAAGATATAATTCAACACACCAAAGATGCAATTCGGCAATTCTTGATAAAAGGGAAGTGGAGGAATTATTTGCCAGAGTTACTGATTATTATTATCTATGAAGTTTCATGCTCAGAGGAAGTAAGATTAAACTGTCCTGAAAATGTAGGCCTTGTATGTGCATGAGAAGGAGGAAAAGAAAGCTTTCACTTCTTTGAAAACTTTTATACTTGTTCAGTTTGTGTAGGTCTTCAGCTCAAAAGATGCACACAGTAATATGTTCTGCTTTCAATTCCTTAATAAGCAATATACGTTAGAAAAATATCTTCTATTAATAAAAATAAATTTTCTTTCTAGTTTCAAAACATAGAATATTTGATGTGTTCCTTCAATTTTCATGATTCCAAGCTTCTAATACATTTGTTTTCAGGTTTTGCTCTATTGTAACCACCTACATAAGACAGATATGAGGTGATTCCCTCCTCTCTAGACAAACTGGTAACTGCTCTTAGGCCAGATCTACAGATGCTCAACTCTATCCAGTCCCAACACTCAGTGTTTGCCACCCACACAATATGAGGTAACAGAAACATGCTCACTTGGATGGCTAGGTTAGAATTGCAAAAGATAAATAAGATAAATTTCTTATTTCCAGAGGTAAATTAAACTGCTAAGGAAAAAAAAAACATAAAAAAGGATTTGATTGATGGCTACTTTTTCCCTGAAGAAACTGAACTAAACTGTAGATAAAGGATTGGGAAGAAAGTTATATTTAAAAAAATAATCAAAAAATGATATGAAAGAAAATAGCTTTAATTTTTTTAATAATAGGAAGCCAATGGATAAGTGACTGTGCATCTTTTGGAAAGTGGAAACCAGATTGGAGGAATTGGAGGTCTGCCAAAAACTGGAATCTCTTTGTAGAACCAGCAAGTCGCAAGAATGGAAGTGTTTCCAGTTGGATGTGTCTATAGACATGAAGAAGATCTGGGCCTCAGTGGCTAACAAGTAAGTGAGCAGTGTATGGAGATTCCTAAGAACAGTAAATCAAAATCCCAGCAGGCCTAGCAGAAAACTAGCATGAGAGGAAAGGGAAAATAAAAAGAAAGCTGTAGGAAGAAATACTGTTTCTAGAAAAATAAATCAACTAAACTTATCAGGCACCTTTGTTTGCAAATGTCGAAGGATTTATATTTGTGTGTATTTGAAACCTAGGTATATAGAAAACTAAACCCATGAAGAATGAAGCTAGTATTCATTTCAAATTGGGGAAAGGGCAAAGTCATGGGGAAATATAGTTATAATAAACATTTAATTAATAATGATACTTTAAAATAATAAATAAATATGAGAAAAATCACCATAAAGATATATTGGGAGTATAAAAGCAGTGACTCTTTTGGGGACATTTCCAGAATAAAGTAGGCAGGTGAATGGTTGGTTTGTTTTCTTTAATGCAAGCAGGTTTGGTGCTAGAGAGACAGCTCAGCAGTTAAGAACACTGCTGTTCTTGTAAAGGACCAGGTTTAGGTCCCAGCACCCACGTCAGGTGGCTTAGAACTAATCTGTAACTGCAGTTCCAGAGGATTTGCCACTCTCTTCTAGCCTGTGTTGGCACCTACACATATGTGGTCCACATGAAATCACATAGGCACATACACATAAATAAAAAGATAGATGCCATTAAAATATAATGATAGGTTAATGGTAACATAAAACCCAAAACCTAAATTATTATTGAAATTACTCATTTAGGACCATAAAAGAAAACCAACAACCACAGATTTAAATATGAGATTTGGGAGTTACATCAACTGGAAATGGGGGAAGGAAGATCAGTCAAATTAATATTTTCATGTCTGAATATCCAATAATAATTTTCAATTATTCTCATTACAATACTTCTATGTTCATTAACAATGCCAAGTAATTTATATATTTGACTAATAAAGCCATTTCAATTAACCATAACATATTTTTTATTAATTTTATTTATTTCTGTATGTGTATGAATGTACTGTCTGCATGCAAGTCTGTGCACGTGTGTCGTACAATGCCGCGGAGTTCAGAAGAGGGTCTCGGATTCCCCTGGAACTGGAGTTCTCCTGGAATTGGAGCTTCAGACGGTTTTCAGCCACCATGTGGGTGCTGGGGATCGAACCCGGGTCCTCTGTAAGAGTGATCGGCGCTCTTAACCGCTAGGCCATCCCTCCAGCCTCCATGACATATTTTTTAGATATGTCTGCGACCATGAATTCTCTGTAAATGTCCTCCTTTCTGATAATTACTCTCTGCCCTTTCTTGACATTTTCTTGGGTGTGATGAGTTGAGAACTTCTGTTAACTCTGTGGGTTCTGCTGAGATAAACACAGCAGTTCCTTTTAATTCAGAAGTATTTTTTTCATAGTAGATTTTGATTTGTGCTTCAAATAAAACCCTTGCCAATGAAAAGCATTCTGGTTCACACATGGATAATGACTCAGTTCTACCAGGGTCTGCTTCTGGAGTCTGTACTCTTGAAACAAGTGTGGTTTTGTCTCTGTATTTACAGAGTTAATTATACTACGGGTGTATATTAAAATCATAAATATAAATAGATGTAAGGTCCATTTGTTTTCTTCAGTTAAAGTAGATTAGGTGCTGGACATATGGCTCAGAAGTTAAGGTCACTTGCCGATCATGCAGAGGACCTAGGTTTGATCCAAGCGCCCATGAAGGCGGCTTAGCACTGCCTGTAACTGTAGTTCCAGAGGATCTGACACTCTCTTTTGGCCTTCATTGGCAGCTACATACATATGGTTCACATGAACTCTTACAGGCACCTACACATACACATAAATAAAAAATAAACATCATTAAAATAATAGCCAACATAAAACAAAATACCCCATTATTGAAATTGCTCAGACTAATAGATGTACATAAATAGAATAGAAAATACAAAGAAACGAGATGGATACATAAAAATAAGTAGGTAGATAGATGATAGGTATATTAGATAGACAGACAGACAGATAGATGATAGACAAATGGATTTTTCTTTCTGTCCTTTGATGTTTTATACCCCCAGACTCAACACTGGTGACCTCTGGGTGTGACAGCTGGTTTACCTCTTCAGCCATATTCTCACTCGCTGGGTCTTAAAAGTTTTTAAACTCCTGGCTATCAACCTTGTTTAAATATTTCTGTATGACTCAAGCCAAACAAGCTAAAAATTTGGCTCTTTCTTCCTGCATGTCTGTCCCTGTCCATGTCTGTTGCTTTAGAGAAGGGCCCTAAAGATCTCAGTTCCCCAAATTCAAATCTGAGCACCATATTTTCCCGTTCTTTCTCCTTTCCCTACATATTCATTTGATAGCTCACTACTACTGTTTTTATTTCTCAAACACTGCAAATCCACTCACTCCTGTCCATCTCATTGGTACCACAAGTAGTTCCTCTAACTCTCACCTCTACTGTAGAACCAATGTCCTTGGTGTCCAGCTGTTTCCTTATATGGTGTGCTGGATTGTTTCAGTTGTCAAGTTGATACACCTGGGAAAGGGGAACTTCAACTGGGGAAGTTCCTCTATTGGGTTGTCCTGTACACATATCTGGGAGGCATTTTCTTGATTATTGATTAATCTGAGAGAGATCAGACTCCTGTGGGAGATACCACCTCTGGGCAGATGGTCCTGGGATATTTAAGACAGCAGGCTGAGCACAGTCCAAAGAAACAAGCCAGTAAGTGCACCTTTTCCAAGCTACATTACAGTTGTGCCTGAACATTAAATCAGCCTGACTCTTAGTGTTAGTGTTAAAGCCAGGAGTGGACCTGAACTATGAGAACTACCTGCTCCATCAGATGCCTCATGGGACTGTGCCCTGACACAGGTCCCACTCATACTTTTATGAAGTAGAAACTAGAATCCATCTCCATCTCATCAGACAATCATGTCTTTTGATGCAAAGGCCTAAATTATCACACACTCATACACACACACACACACACACACACACACACACGCAATATCAAGCAGACTTCTCAATTGTTCTCCCTGTTTCAATGAGAATACTATACTGCTTTCAGCACTGTGATATGTTCATGAAGCACACCCACATTTGTTCATTATCTAGAGAGGAGGTAAAGTAGGGCCCTGAAGGATTGAGGTCATATGCCCAGGTGACGAGAGGAGCATATGTCTCAGTGAGCTTGTTCACATTATAAACATTAGCTTTTTGTCACAAAGTTAAGTAAAATCGTTAGTCCATATTCTGCCCATATTGTAAAAGTCATTCCAGCTCCCAATTTGGGGTTTCCTTCTCATTCGATAAGCTTTCATTTAGATGTTCCCAGCCCCCGGAATCCAATCCTGCTCTTCCAAGGCTGAAGCTACTCATTCTCATTTGTCCCTTTGTATTGATGTAATGATCTTGGAATCTAAAGATATATTGACCTGCCTGTTGATGTGTCTGTATTTCCAAGCTGCCTCTGAACTCCCCGGGGACATAATTTTTTTTCACATTTTATTTGTGGAATTCAGTGTCTTATTTGATTTTTGATAGTTTCTGTCTAAGAAAATATTTAATAACAAAAATGGAACACCACTTTGCTCTCCTCTTTGCCATAGTTTGGATGAACTTTGCTCCCTCTTGTGGTTTGTAGAGGAAGTCTCCCTGTTAAAGGCTTGCCTTGGGGCCAGGTTGGAGGGGAGTGGGTTGGACCATGGGGGAGATAACATTAATTAATCCCTGATGAATTTTCAGCTACATCGGATCATAGGTGGGAGAGGGGAGGCTAGGTGGTGTAAGAAGGTCATTGGGGACACGAACACGTGTAGCTTGTCTTTAGCTTCTTCCTCAATGAAACCAAATAGTTGTGAACTGAAACCTCTACGCCTGTGAGTGCCCTCCCCTCCCACCCAGTGTCTTTCTTCCATTTAACTCGTTTGTCTTATGCATTGTCCCAGCTGTGGAAAGTTGACTAACACATGACCCTGGGTGTTTCACGTTTTGGAGGTTTGGCTTTCCATATGGTAGTGCTGAAGTGTAAGAACTTTACGAGGTGGGACGTAGTACCGGAGGAGATGTCATCGACAGCATTACCCTCAGAAGAAATGAAGGCAGTTCTCACAAGATCCTGATCAGTTCCCATGTGTTATTATAAAAATAAGCCTGAGTGAGTTCCAGGACAGCCGGGGCTACAGGGAGACCCTGTCTCAAAAAGACCAAAAAAAAGCCTGGATCTTCCCTCTCTTTCCATCTTTCTGTGTCATTAACCACTTGCACACATTCACTGCCACCATCATGTCATCTGCCCTGTTGTGATGCAGCTGAAAGGCTCTCAGTAACACTGACAGATGCTAGACCATACGCCTGAACCTTCAAAACTATGAGTTGAATAAACCTTATGTCTTTATAAATTATCTAGCTCATGGTGTTTCGTTACTACAGAACGAAATGAGCTAAAACAGCCTTCCATGTAAGGTCAATATTATTTTCTCCATTTTAACAGTAAGAATTCTTGATTTGGGGCAAGAAAAAGGTCATAAATCATTCCAAATGGGTTTGTCTTAGTAAATGACCATACCTTTTCTTTGATATCTGACACTTCTTTGACTTAGGGAAGTGCTATATAACTATTTCTAGGGAACTAACTTTTTGCCATTTTATGGACATTTGTGATTAATCTCCAACAGTAGAATTTTCTGTCCTGTCAATAACATTTAAATTCCATGTAGAAAGTTTAGTAGGAAGACAGGGTTAGGTAACATGGAAATGTGTGGAATTGAGAAGGGTGGCTTTTCAGTGGTTTTTAATTGTCATTAAATTGGTTTATGTGTATGAAGATTTTTGCACTCATGTCCACAGTAACCAGTCCCATTGTTTTCAATTGTTTGCTTTTTCAGCAAATTTAACAATAGATACACACACCCATATGAGTGACATAAAATCAGTTCGTGCTTCCGACAGAAAAAAAAAAAGGAACTATTAGCTGTGTTCCTCAGAAATTCTTTTCACAGCCTCTAGGATTAGAAAGCTTACTAGATGAAACATGCAAATTTAAGCTGAGGTAGGTGTGGAACTGAGGGAGGTCATGATAATTGGTAAAAGAACCTGAGGCACTTTTCCAGAGCCTGACCCTCTTCTGACACAGGGCAGGTATTGCCAGCTACAAGCAGGTAGGTCTAACTTGAATTCCTGGGCTTTTGGGGATAAAGGATTTTCATTTACTGAATGCAGAATTTGAGGTGAAGAAAAAGGAAGCCACCTCACATGCCACAAGCTGGCATTTGAGATTAAAGTAGGTTGAGTGCACCTTTAACTGTACCTTGAGAGCATTGGATGAGCAGTTTGGACTGCAGATGGTGAGGACAAGTAAATAGCAAAGGCTTCCTCCAGGCCAGAGCTGGCTATTATATTATATAAGATTCCAGTTCTTTGTTCTCTAAATCCCCAGGTTATCAAAAAACTGAAAGCAGTACTTTAAACTTCTGGCTAAGCAATTCATGCATTTTTTACTAAACCCCTGTTCTGTCAACAACTTGTTATGTTTACAATATATAAGTTAAGGAAATACTTTCCATATGCAGAATTTGGTAGAGATGTAGGGTAAAAAGCAAGGTCCTCAGTCTGATGTACTTAGCCTGATTCGGAGGTAGATTGTGGCAGGACCTGACTCTGCAACAATCTTCGGCACCATGCATAGCATGTCCCAGGCATAAATCCAAGCTACTCATCCTGAGGTCTATCAATAGAAGACATGCTACAGATTCTTAGCAATATGCAGGTTAAAAAGAAACTCTGAAAGAATTGTGTCTAATGTCCACATCTCAGAGGAGGTTAACAAGACCTGGGAAAGTGAAATAATTTCCCCAGAACTATGAGTTTCGTGACGATATAAGTTGCTCCTGCTATGTGGAGTTGCTTAGAAATTTGACCTGAAGATACTGCTTCTTCTTTTGTATACCCTAGGGTGGTACAAAACAGATCACTCTCAACAAATGTGGGGGATTTTGATGTAATTTTCTTTGATTTCTGTGGTTCTTAAAGCTTAACTTGTCCAAGGAACCTACCCTTGTCAGTTGATGCACTCAATCCCACATTAATAACCTATGTATTTCTTAGACCTGAGGAACTTCTCTTTGCAGAGTGTGCTCTGGTGGTGTACTATGGTGTCTCATTTCTTTGATGCTCATGCTACAGATCTCAAATTCATCCGGATGCAATCTTTATTCTTTAAACAATCCCATGCCTAAATCCTAAATGCCCTATTTCCCAGATTTATAAATGTAGTTCCAATTTGGTTCCCCAGTTTGTTTCTATTAACTTTATTGAAGAGGAAAAACATTGACACTTTGACTGCATTTAATTCCTAATCTTAACTATTTCAAACTCATTTACATTTATCAATTCCTTATCAATGACTGTAACTGTCTCAATTTTCCAATTTTTACTTGACTTGTTATTTTAATATGTACCATCTTGCAATTTTAAATACTTTCCATAACTTTGAAATATCTGTTACCTAATATCATAAATCATTAATGATTTTATTTTCTCATTTATACTCCTCTAAATTTGACTTTTTATTTCTATAAATTTTTCATAGACAGGCAATAGCATGTTTCTCTTGTTGTATGAATGATAAATACAGGCTGATAATCCTCTTAGTTCAATATGAATTATTAAATAACCATGATTGATTATTAATTATTAAATTTATCCTGATTTAATCAAATTTGGATGCTACTACAGATTTTTTTCATGTTTTACTACCAACTAAAGGAACACATAACCAAGCACGGACTATTTATAGGCTCTCAGTGGAACATAAGTTGTATCAAAGTTGATTGTGCCTTGAAGGATCTTAGTATCCTTCCCTTCTCTAAATGTTTATGGATGTGAGGCAGAAAAATTTCTGAATGTAAGTTCTTATCTATCATCTATCTGTCATCTATCTATTGTCTATCTATTATCTATTTATCTATTATTTATTTATCATTTATTTATATACTACCTATCTATGTACCTATTTATCTCTCTGTTAACTATCTGTTAACTATATACTCTATCCCATCTACATATCTATTGCTTTAAGCATCATGCATCCATCAAATTTATATTCCATCTATAAATATATTGTTTATCCATTATGTACCTATTCATTATCTATTATCATCTATCCATCAATCAATCATATATCTATCAATCATAAATTTCTCTTTTTCTTCCCCCTTTCTACTTTCTGAGCCCAAACAGCTATTACAATATAGAAAAAGTGCAGAATTAGCTCACATGAGATCATGAGATTCAGAACACCATAGTCCTCTTTTGTCATTTGCAGAACTTCAACATTGATTCCATTTCTTTTCCCAGAAGTTTTTGCTTCCATGACAACCATGCAAGGAATGGAACCGACCACACTGGGGCCTGGCCCTCACGTGATGCAGCTGGGGCAGACTGCAGGCACGCCCTCACATCTGTGGAAAGGATTGGCAGAGAAGTTCTTAAAGGGGGAACCGAAAGTCCTTGGTGTAAGTGGGCTGTGTATCTGGGAGAAGACCAATAGTGTCAAAAATTCAGAACTTACCATACTTAGTATACATCCAACAGCTTGGTGGTTGGTTTTCAAACTGTACAATGTCAAAAGTACATCATAAAACCTATAACACTGTGCTTCCAGATTAGCTGTGTTGTGAATGTAGAGACTTCAGATATACTCAAGGTTGCACGTCATCTGGCTGGATTATATTTAAGTCAGTGTAGGAGAGCATCAAGAGAAAAAAACTACATGTGCTGAACTGAGGTCTCTGTACATCTGCCTAGTAGCTTCTTGACTGACATTGTTCCTTCATCTCTTCAGTATCATTCCTGAATCCACTCCTCAGACCATGGAAACTCTTCAACTCACAGAGAAATTCTATGTAGAGCCTCAGAGGAGTATGCTTTAAAGAGATGGAAAGCTTAACAAGCAACATGTTCAGTCAGATGAAAAGACATTGAGAACAGAGGTTTATCTCTTCTGGAGACATTAAAGCACGGAAGGAAAAGTCACGGAGGACGTGTGGAACCCTATATTTTCCTCTATTGTACTTTTTGTTTTTGTGATATATAGTAATGTTTCAAGAGATATGTGACATATTGATATCCCCTTGAGTTAATTTTTAAAATATTGATAGGAGTATTTTGCAATTTTAATGACATTCATACAGTATAGTTTGATGGCATTTAGACCCTCTCCTCTCTCCCCACTTCTCCCAAATTTCCACCAACCCATTTAATGAACTCTCATATACATATACGTATGTGTGTGTTTTTTTTAAATATAATTTTTAGAATACATTTGAAAGAAATGTACTAATGCATCCTATACACCCACTGGTTTCATATATGTGTAGCTTCCCACTTGCCAGTTTCCTTCACTAAAGTGGCACATTTATTGCAACAAATGAACCTTCATTGATACATCACTATTACCAAAAGTTCTTAACTTTCCTTAGGGGTCACTCCTTGTGTTACACATTATGTGGGTCTTCACAACACATAATGATAGAAACCAACCATTGCAATATTATACAAAGTATTTTCTGTCCTAAAACTCATCTGTGCCCTATCTGTTCATTTCCTTACAACCCTTTACAATTCTTGTATTTTTATTTCTCCATAGTTGATCTCTTCTATAATGTCATCAAGTTATAATTACACAGCATGTTGCCTTTAGAGTATGGGGAGTGTGATCTCAGAGAGTGATCCTTTTTGTTGAATTCCTAAAGTCATGGGCTTGGAGTTATTCCTTGTATTTCTTTATTACCTACTGTTAAATCATGGGATCTATGGTGAGGTTCCACGATCGTTTATGATACCAAAATTTGTGTCTTCTGTTCTCTCCTTACCCTTGCCTTTTACGCTTTAAAAACAACTTTTTATGCACCGTTAATTTTGTCTATCCAGTTCCCATTGTCATTTCATTGACCTTTGATCTACTTTTATTTTTGTTTATCTGTAATTAGTTTGGATGTGATCTGACTCTCCTTTTCTAGTTGTGGTTTTTTTGTTTGTTTGTTTGTTTGTTTGTTTGTTTGTCTTTTTTATGAATTTTTTTATTAATTTTATTTATTTCTGTATGTGTATGAATGTACTGTCTGCATGCAAGTCTGTGCACCCGTGTCGCGCAACGCCGCGGAGTTCAGAAGAGGGTCTCGGATTCCCCTGGAACTGGAGTTCTCCTGGAATTGGAGCTTCAGACGGTTCTCAGCCGCCATGTGGGTGCTGGGGATCGAACCTGGGTCCTCTGTAAGAGCGGTCGGCGCTCTTAACCGCTAGGCCATCTCTCCAGCCCTTTAAGACAGGGTCTCCCTTTAGTCCCAGCTGGCCTGGAGCTCACTCTGTAAACCAGGCTGGCCTTGAACTCATAGACATCTGCCTGTTTCTGCCTCCCGAGTGCTGGGATTACACCCAGTGACTCCTTTCCTAATTTTGTAAGTGGGCATGTATGTCTATGGTTTTAGGTCCATGTGAGCTCAATGTTATGAATCCCCCTCTAAGAATCTTTCTCGTATACCATAAACTTTGGTAAAGCAATTTTATTTTATTTTATTTTATTGATTTGGCTCCTTTTCAATGTCCATTTCCCATATTTTTATACCTTCAATTCACATGCATGTAATTATGCATCAAATGCAAAGATAATATGATATTTGATCTTATTTTTCTTTCCTTCCTCTTTTTATACAGTCCTTTCCTCTGGGTGTTTCTCTTCGTAGGAATATTTTCTTCCTAATTCCTGAATGCCTCTGTCTGAGCATCTGACAATGGAACAGCAGCTCTGGTAAAAGGAGCATTGTGGGTATCAGAAAAGTACTTGTGGGCAGATTTTGCATGGTCTTTGTAATGCTCAATTAAAAGCAACAATTACAGATGCTCTGAAGGGTAATTAACGTTCACACATTAATTCACACAGTTCTTTATGTGAAAAAGTACTAGAGAATATAAAGTGCATCTGACTATATCAAAAGAAAGAGAATGAGAGCCACTCAGTGCTGGAGAGAGGGGGGCACAGGTGTGATCTTTGTTACATAATCGATTTTTTTTTTTTACTTTTTCCATCATTCTAGCTTCTGCAGATCCTGACTGCCCTAATGATCCTCAGCCTGGGAACAATAATCATGACTCTTATGGTGCAGTTTTATGAATCACACCCCATTGTGTTTGGACTGGCATACTCAGCCTGGGGGCCAATGTTGGTGAGTGGAATAATCTCTGTTCTAAATGAAGATGATATCACTATGAATGTGTTGAGGTTTAGAATCCTAGCTTGATTCTATCCTCTATATAAAATTGAGAAAGTTATCTAATATTCTTTTCACTCAGTTTTCTCATATTTAAAATGGGATCTCTCTCTCTCTCTCTCTCTCTCTCTCTCTCACAAACACACACACACACACACACACACACACACACACACCCCTCAAGACATACTGAGGAAAGAGGAAAAAAGCATTTAAGAGTGAGAGGATAGGGAGGAGGGCTGTGAAAGTCTCTGAACATGATATAGATGTGAACACATTAACCCACAGAAGCTCTGATTAACCTTCTGTTAAAAATTCCAGTATAGTGGGAGAAGGATCTGCCAAGATCCCACTGCTAGCTGAGGAACTACTGGCAAGTGATGGCTTCTGGGAGCGGGAGAGTCCCTTTCCTTTGAGGGTGTGGCAACAGATAGGTCGCCAAGTCCCAGTGGATGATCCCAAGCCCATTTACATATGGGTAGCAGTAATGGGACTTGGTGCCTAAACAAAAGAAAGAAGAAAGAAAGAAAGAAAGAAAGAAAGAAAGAAAGAAAGAAAGAAAGAAAGAAAGAAAGAAAGAAAGAAAGAAAGAAAGAAAGAAAGAAAGAAAGAAAGAAAGAAAGAAAGAAAGAAAGAAAGACAGAAGAAAAAGGAAGGAAGGAAGGAAGGAAGGAAGGAAGGAAGGAAGGAAGGAAGGAAGGAAGGAAGGAAGGAAGGAAGGAAGAAAGGCATGAAGTTAGGAGGGATCAGAGGGGAGAAGTGGCTAATATTTAAGAGTAAAGAAAAATATTTTAAAACCAATGTAAATCCCATGGAAAGCTAAGTAGATTAAATATTTCTTATGCATAAATCGAGAAGTGTGACAGCAGCATAAAGTCAAGGACCCAAACTGAAATGGCTTAATGATCAGCACTGTTGATTTCAAAGTAAGACCCTTAATGATTCTTTCATTTCCTTCATTAGTTAATTCAGAGCTATATGAACTCATCAGTGATTGTTGGCACCATGTGTTAGATGTCACTCATCCTGTTGAAAAATATATTTTAAATTTTTAACTTATTTTTATTTTATGTATATGACTGTTTTGTCTGCATGTAATGCATATAAGTGCAACCATGTCATGCAGTGCCCACTGAGGCCAGATGGGGTCAAATCCCCCAGAACTGCAGTAGCAAACAGTTGTGAGCTTCTATGTGGGTGCTTCAAATTAACCTGGGTCCTTGGAAGAGCAGCCAGTACTCTCAACTGCTAGGCCATCTCTCCAGCCTTTGTTTATAAATATTTTTATGTTATCGAATTAATTATATAACTTATCAAGAATAGTAATTAAGTAATAACTATGCTAGTCTCAAATTTTATTTTCATGAAGCCTTAGTGTTGTTTTATTAAATATAAAAAATGCTTTTAAACCAATACATATTGTATTAATTTCTTTTCTGTATTTGTGATAAAATACCCCTACTAAAAGCAACCTAGGAGAGAAAGGGTTTATCCTGGCTTGTCATTTCAGAGGAATGGAGTCCCTCACAGTAAGGTAGTCCTGGCAACAAGCAGGAAAGTCCTGGTAGCAGAAGGGGGCTGATCACATTCCTCCATCTACACTCAGGAAACAGAGTGCTGCAGCCCAGAATGGGTTAATTCAGAACAGTACAGAATTCAGGAGTTTGTGAACTGGCAGCTCAGTCCTGTCAGGTAAGGCGTGACTGAAACCAGCACTATTTCTACAACCCTGTTTCTGGAACGCCAGAATTGGGATGCAGCTGCTAAGCCCTAAATTCCTTTGCTCTGTGGGAAAGCCATCCTGGGACAGTCTCCATTTGATTTGATATCTGTCTCTCCCCTAGTTAAGTGTATACCTTAGTTTAGGACTTGAGTACCTCATGTTATTGCTAGACTGTCTTCCTCGCTTTTACCAGAATTTATGTATACTCTCAAGGGTTCAGTGCCTCCCTAAGCCTTATGCCTTGGAGCGCTTTGTTGTATGATATTCTGCCGTGAGAAGCTGTAGAAAGGCTTTGCCATGGAATAAAGAAACTTGCTTGAAACCTTATTCAGAACTTGTTTGATTTGCACCTAAAGAGGTATTTATGGTAAAAGGCAAGATCTCCCCAGCCTGCCCAAGTGGCAAAGGGGGGGGGTGGCTGGGGGGCACGAAGGTGTGGGCGGCCTGGGGGTTAGACTATAAAACTTCAACACCCAGGGGCTGAAGAGATGCTCAGCTGTTAAGAACACTGCTCTTCCAGAGGACCTGGGTTTGATTCCTAGCACCCAAATGGTAGCTAACATCAGTCCAGTGCATAACTCCAGTCCCAAATGATCCAACAACCCTTTTCTGGCCTCCGCAGAAACAGGAACACACGTGGTACACATACACATGCATACAGGCAAAACACTCATACACAGAAAATAAAAATAACTCAATTTTTAAAAGACTAAAAGAATCTTCGAAGTCATAGTGATATACTTCCTCCAATGGGACTCCACTCTGTAAAGGTCCAGACACCACCAGCAGCTCTTGACCAAGCATTCAACACATGGGGGACGTCATATTCAAACAACATAGAGTACTTATCCCTGAGGATTTCATAGAAAATAAAATTCCCATTTTATTAGTAGTATCTAATTATATTATATTGTATTGTATGTCATACCAATATTGTATGGTTGATAATTAGATATGATTTTCTCCTTAAATCTGTTAGTTCAATAAATTATAATATTTTAGCATTGAAATATATGTGCATTTAAAGAGTATTCCCCACATGTTAATGACTTATTTTAAAGACCATGACAGTTGTTATTAAATTTAGTTCTTAATGAAATATTTCTTTTTAACACATTTTATTATTTTTACTTTTTTTTTTTTTTTTTTTTTGTCTTTTCGAGACAGGGTCTCCCTGTAGCCCCAGCTGTCCTGGAACTCGCTCTGTAGACCAGGCTGTCCTTGAACTCACAAAGATCCACCTGCCTCTGCCTCCCAAGTGCTAGGATTAAAGGTGTGTGCCACCACGCCCAGCTATTTTTACTTTTATGTGCATGAGTATATTGCCTACATGTGAGTACACCCGTGTCGTGCAGTGCCCACGGAGGTCAGAAGAGGGTGTTTGATCCGCTAAAACTGGAGTTACTGATGGTTGTTAGCTACCATTTGGGTGTCAGAAACAAAACCCAGGTCCTCTGTAAGAGCAGCTGTGCTTTTAACCACCAAACCATCTCTATAGCCCTCCTATATGAAATATTTCTGTCAGGGTATTAGAAATGTGTTGAGAAAGTTTATCAAGTTATTTGATTATATCTATCCATTTTGGTATTTATTTGCTTAGAGATTTCTAAAATAAAATTTGGAAAATCCAGAAACTGAAATATTTGAGTAGTTTGAGTAATAGACACCAACTGAATTGACTCCAGACAATTTGGCTAAATCAAAAATTAATTTCCCAGCTGATGAAATCAGATGAATCTGTCTTCCATTTATCATCTAATGACTGGAAAATCAGTTATTTTTTTATTATTTTATTTACATCTTTTTAAAAGATATTTTATGTAATAAGAGCTTATTAGTTCCTTTCATTTATTCGATCCTCTTGAATTTTGTTACCATGTTAAGGTTATTTAATAACTGAAGTAAAAGAAGATTTATCTTCCATTTTTCTGTCTTTGCAGTTCAGTATTTTTTAAAGACACGGTCTCCTTGTAACCCCATCTGGTCTGGAACTCACTATGTACTGGGCTCTTGCCTTGAATTCACAGAGATCTGCCTGCCTCTGCCTCCTGAGTGCTGGGATTAAAGGTATGTGCCACCATATCCAGGGCAATTCAGTATTTCTGAATAGTTTATGAATTTTCCCTAGAGTCCTTCTAATAGAATTCCTCTGTTTATTTCTGGGGGAAAGTACCTGCTACTTGCAAGCTTATTTCTTCTCATTAACACACCTATGTAATTTATGGCTCAGTTTTAGTAAATTTTTAACTCAAATATGTTTCTAAATTGATGTACATTTTCTTCTTATTCCAGTTTATCATTTCAGGAGCATTTTCAGTGGCAGCAGGAGTTAGAACTAATAAAGGACTGGTGAGTTAAACATCATCGTTTATTCTACTCAAGAGAGAATGAGCTGATCAAACATGTATTTCCGGGCTAGAAAATACTGTAGATTTATTTTATTTTTAACAATTTTATGTAAAATGTTTATATTTAAGCTTCTTATAATCTTTTCATCTACATAGTGAACTGAAGACTATTCTCCAGCAACCAACATATCATTGACTTCAATGAGTGTGGTTCTGATATTAATGATTTACTCTTTTAGCAAATTTCAAGTATACATTATTACTAATTATAATCACTACACTGCATATCTCCAGGACTCAGTCATCCTGCATAACTGAAAAGCTGTCATTGTCCAATATCTCCAATGTTTCTTCACTCCTTTCTCCCAGATGACCCAGTTCAACCTTTTTTTTTCATTTCTCCATATAATTGTCGGCTTGTTTCATCTATATATCAGACTCTGGGTTCATTAGTGTTTTAATGGAGAGGATTCTGTCTTTTTAAAAGAAATAAAAGAAATGTATGCTTCTTTATATTGAGGCCTGAGGGATGTATAGATACCACAGCTTCAGTTTCTCTATCCTTCATCCATTAATTGATAACCAGGCTGTTTCTACATCTTGGCCATTACAAACAGTTCTTTTTTTTTTTTTAATTTAATTTTTATTGATGG
Source organism: Rhizomys pruinosus (assembly GCA_009823505.1). NCBI lineage: Eukaryota > Metazoa > Chordata > Mammalia > Rodentia > Spalacidae > Rhizomys > Rhizomys pruinosus. The sequence goes on from VZQC01003229.1 coordinate 991,001, forward strand.
TTTGTGCATTTCGTACATCATTTTCCAATTCAGATCAGGCATATTTCCCTTTCCCTTCCCCCCCACCCCCACCCCATCCCAGATCATGTATTCTGCCATAACTGTCCTGCATCTTTCAGGTTTTTTTTTTCATTTTTTAGCTATAAGTGATAATCCATGAGTATAAGCATCTTGCAGAATAAATGATGGTCACATAAATTTAATTAATTTTTTCTTGAGCATAACTTGATAGCTTCATTTTATTTTTAATTTTGCAATATTTTTAACTGAATTTTTGTTATTTCATCCATAATTTTGCCTGCAGTCTTAATTGTGTTTATATCAGCTTCTCCACTGGTAGCCTCCCACAGCACCCCACCTCCCGGAATTCATACATTCTGTTATTGATGTTAAGGTCTATTGTGCCGAATTATTCTTCTTGGCCATTCCTTTGTGCCTGTTCATCTCTGAGCTTCAGTCAGCCTATCTGGAGTCCCTTGCTTAAAGAAGACCAGTTCTTCCTCGCCTAATGGTAATCAGCTAGTAGATGGGTGGAGGGCATGTATGCATATTTTAGAGTAATATAAAAATAAAGGGGAAAGATGCGAATTCCTGAACATGGTTTGGAATTAACATACAGT
>VZQC01003229.1:993593-1191407 GCA_009823505.1 Rhizomys pruinosus
TCTGTCTCCAGTTGCTTGTTGTTTGGTGTAAGAAAGGCCATTGATTTTTTTAAGGTTAATTTTGTTATCCTGCCACTTTGCTGAAGATGTTAATCATTTCTAGGAGTTTTCTGGTGGAGTTTTATAGCATGCCTTAAGTAAACAATCATATACATCAGCAAATGGAATGTTTGACTTCCTCTTTCCAATTAGTCCTCCTTAATATCCTTTTCTTGCCTTATTGCTCTAGCAAGTGTTTCAGGCACTATATTGAAGAGGAGTGGGTGACAGGGGGCAGCCTTGCCGAGTTCCTACCCTTTAAGGAGAATGTTCTGTCATTTCCCCATTAGGATGATATTGGCTGTGGGTTTCCTGTAATGGCTTTGATTACTTGAGGAATGATCCTCCAATCCAATTCCTTCTAGGACTTAAAGCATGAAGGGGAGTGCGTGGATTTTTGTCGAAGGCTTTTTCAGCATCAATGAGATGATGGTGTGGTTTTTTGTCTTTGATTCCGTTTATGTGTTTGATGATGTTTATTGATTTTCGTTATGTTGAAAAAGGCACTCCTGATCTCTGGTATGAATCCAACTTGGTCATGATGGATGATCTTCTTGAATGTGTGTCTGTATGCGATTTGCCAGTATACTTTTTTAGAATTTTGGCATCTGTGTTCATGAGGGAGATGGGTCTATAATTCGCCTTTTAGTTGGATCTTTGCCTGGTTTTTGGTAATAGAGTGATGCTGGCTTCATAGAAGGAATTTGGAAAATTAATTCCCTCTGATTGTATACTTCTAAACAGTTTCATAATAATGGTTTGTAGGTCTTTTTGAAATGTTTTGTAGAAATTCTGATGTGAAACCGTCTGGGCCTGGGCTTTTTTATAGTTGGGAGGCTTCTTACTACACTTGTCTTTTCTGCATATATTATGGGTCTGTTTAAGCTGTCGATCTCTTGACCGAGCTTATGGGTGATTCCAGGATTTTCAGATATCATCCATTTCTTCTAGGTTTTCAAACTTGGTAGAATATAGGTTCTTGTAATAGTCCCATATTATTTTCTGGATCTTTTCCTTGTCCGTTGTGATATTTTCCTTTTCATCACAGATTGTATTGATTTGGGAATTTTGGTTTCCTTCTTTCTTTTTGTTAACTGGGCTAGAGGTCTGTCTATCTTGTTTATTCTCAAAGAAACCACTTTTGGGTTTCATTGATTTTTTGTATTGTTTTGGTTTGTTTTCTATTTCATTGATTTCTGCTCTGATTTTTGTTATTTCTTCCTGTCTGTTGCTATTAGGGTTCATCTGTTGTTGCTCTCAAGTGCTTTTAGCTGTAGTGGTTAGATCATTCACTTGTGCTCTTTCTGTTTTCTATTTTGTAGGCACCCAGGCTATAAACTTCCCTCTTAGGACTGCTTTTAAGTACCCATGGTTTTTTTGTGGTTTGTATTGTCATTGTCATTCAGTTCAGGGATTTTTTATTTATTTCTCATCTCTTCCTTGACCCATCATTATTCAAGATGTGTGTTTTAGTCTCCATGTGTTCTTGTAGGCAGGAGGGCTTGTCCTGGTGTAGATGTGAGCCTTTATTGCACTGTGGTCTGACAGGATGCATGAAATTATTCAATCTTTTTGTATTTGTAGAGGTGTTCTTCTTGTGTCCCAGGATGTGGTCATTTTGGAGAATGTTCCGTGGGGTTGCTGAGTAGAAAAGTGTATTCTCTGGTATTAGGATGGAATGTTCAGTAGAGGTCTATGAAGTCATTTGGTGTAATCAATATCATTCAGTTCAGATGTCCTCTGTTTATTTTTGGCTTTGAACAAAAGGACTAACCAAAGGACTCAGTGGGGTATTGAAATCTCCCACTATGAGTGTACTGGGGTTAGTCTGTGACTGTGGTCCTGGAATCGTCTTTAAAAAGTTTGGTGCACCAGAATTTGGGCATATATTCATAATTGTGAAATTTTTCTTGTGGATTGTTTCCTGATGAAAATGTAATGGCCTTCTTTGTCTCTTCTGATTTTCTTTTAACTTTGAAGTCTATTTTATCCGATATTAAAATAGCCACACCTGCTTTCTTTTGGTACCATTTGCTTGGAATATTTTTTTCATCCCTTCACTTTAAGGTGGTGCCTGTCCTTGAAGGTAAGAATGTGTTTCTTGTAGACAGCATATCGATGGATTCTGTTTCCTAATCCAGTTCTCCCAGTTCTATGTCTTTTGATTGGGGATTTAGTCCATTAATATTTAAGGTTATGACTGATTGGTTTGTGTTGCTTTCCTTTTGCCTTATTATCCACTGGCGGTTTTGATTTAGGAGTTTCTTACTTCTGCAGTTATGCTTTTATTGATTTCTCTTTCGAGGTGCCTGGGGTTGGTTGCTCCTTTCTTCTGTTCTTTGAATTGCTTCAATATTCTCTGAAGGGTTTTTTTTCCAGGACCATGTAATTCTTTCAAGTTTGTTTATGTCCATGGAAGCTTTTTTCTCTCTCCTTTCACTATGATTGACATTTTTGCTGGTTAAGTAACCTGGTTGGCATCTATTGTCCCTTAACACTGGGAATCTTTGCTCTAGGTTTTTCTTCTTTCATAGTTTGCTTGAGAAGTCAGTTGTAATTCGATAGGTTTTCCCCTTATAGGTCATTGTTGCTTTTCTCTTGTGGCTTGAGAGGATTTTGTCTTTGTTTTGGGTGTCTAGCATTTTAACTATGATGTGGCATGAGAGAATTTCTTTTCTGATCTTGTCTTGTTTGGAGTTCGATGTGCTTCTGTATTGGATATTGGTTTGTCCTTTTTTATTTGGGGAAGTTTTCAATCTATTATTTCTGTTGAAGATCTGATCAATACCATTTTCTTGGGATTCTTCTCCTTCTTCTTCCCTATGATGCGGAGGTTTGATCTTTTCATAGTGTCCCACAGCTCCTGGTTGTTCCATTTTTGTGTATTTTTAATTTTTCATATCTTCTTGAGGTTTTTAGTTGTTCTGTGTTATCTTCCAGGTCTGATATTCTTTGTTGCTGCTTCCTCCATTCTGCTTCTGAGCTTTTTCATTCCTTTCCTCTTGAATGGAGGAGTGTTTGATTTCCTTTTTTCATTTCCTCTTCTGATTTCTTTAGGTATTTCTACTTCTTTTTGGAGCTTTCTCGATCTCTTTTGTAGCTCTTTTGTTTGCTTGGTTGGTTCTTTATCTTTTTTAGCATGGGACTTTCAGTGTTTCTACTTCCTTCCGGCGCTTGCATTCTCCTCTCTCTCTCTCCTCCTCTCTCTCTCGCTCTCTCTCCTCTCTCTCCTCTTCTGGAGTTCCTCATTCTCTTTCTTTAGTTCTTTAATTTTGTTCTTTATGATCTTGTATTCTTTAAGTATGTTCCCAATTGTGTTTCTGATGTCTGTTTCCTGGGGCATTCCCAGAGGGATCCCACTGCAGGATCTTCCATAGGGTTGGTAAAGCTTGCACGGGATTATCTGCCCCTTTCCATTGTAGTCTCTTCTTCGTGATCCTGGCATATGGGCTTCTCCTTGCCTGTATTCCAATGTGAGTCCTAAATGCCTCTACACTGTGTTGAGGCTTGCTTTGCTTGCCTCCTTCAGATGCTTCTTCGTAATCTCAGTTGGCGGGGGGGGGGGGGGCGGGGCTAGGGGGCGGGGGGGCTCTTCAGCCCGCACCCCAGTACCTTCCGCTGGCCTCAGGAGATCTCTCATATAACTTCTTAATAAGTGTTAATTGCCTTCGTGCCCTCCCTCTCCATTCGCACCCTTCCACAGCCTCCCCACTCCATAGTAAACATATTCTGTCATTTGTGTTAGGGTCTATTGTGGCAAATTCCTCTTCTTGGCAATTCCTCAGTGCCAGTTAATCCTCTGAGCTCTAGTCAGCCTATCCAGAGTCCAGAGTCTCACTCTTAAAGAAGGCTAGTTCTTCCTTACCCAATAGTAATCAGCTGCCAATATTTCTTCAGCCAATATTGGGTTCTGTTACCAATTTCTGCAGTTCTGTACTCATATTTTGTCTGGGTGAGCTTTCATGGGTCTTGTGCATGCCGACACCAATGCTGTAGGTTCATATAAACCGGGTCCTAGGAGCTTCTAGGCTCCATTCCATATGGCCTTGCACCACCTCCCTGGCTTTTACAGTCTTTCTGCCTTCTCTTCTGTAATGTTCCAAGCCCTGGGTGAGTGAAGTTGAATATAGGCGACCTGTTCATAGACTCACACTCTCTTTAGTCACTTTGATAGTAGCCATCCCTTAGCTAAGTGTGGTTAATCCCAGCACTCAGAAGGTAGACTCAGGCAGATCTCTATAAGTTCAAAGCCAGCCTTGTCTACATAACAACTCTCAGGCTAGCTGGGGCTACAGGAGAACCTGTCTGAAAAGAAAACAGAACAACAACAAAAGAGATAATAGCTCCTCACCGTTTCCTCCCTGAACTTCGTTCCTGGTCAGCAGGTCAGCTAGCATTCACCTCTGCAAAGTTGTATACTTAGTTCTAAGTTTCTGCAGAACATGGTCTTTGCGGTTGCCTGAGAAATACCAATGGTGTCCTGACATTTGAAGTAAAGACTGCACACGAGGAAAAACAAAAGACAACAACCATCTCAAGAGGCAGGAGTTGATATATAAACATGTTTTTATTTGCATTGCAACCTGTTGACCATTTGTACATCTTCTTTGAAAAAATGTCTCTGTAGGCCCTTTACCTATTGATTTTTACTACTGACATAGGATATCTCCTCTGAAGACAAATGAAACATCATAGAGAATGGAATGTGCTGGAGATGAAGTAGAAGGTTTGAAGTGATTGACAGATATATTCTGAGGAAACTTTTTGCTGTGTGATTCTTATTCCTCCCCAGGTGCAAAGCAGCATGGGATTGAACATTGCCAGCTCTGTCCTGGTTTCGCTGGGGATCCTGTTCAGTATAATCAGCTTGAATATTTTGGCATTCGAATACCCGGTCTGCAGACATTCTCCTATGCCAGATAATTGCATTCTGACTATGTCCATTTTAGTGGTGAGTATTTCTGCTTTTCATAGATTCTGTGATGTAAACAAATCTGGAGAACAGTAGCTCTGAGAAAAGCATCAATCCACATTCCTTAATTTCCAAGTCACTTAAAGAAGCTGGAAATAGGGCTGGAGAGATGGCCTAGCGGTTAAGAGCAACAACCGCTCTCGCAGAGGACCCGGGTTCGATCCCCAGCACCCACATGGTGGCTGAGAGCCATCTTTGACTCCAGTTCCAGGGGACTCTGATGCCCTCTTCTGACCTCCATGGCATTGCATGACACGGGTGCACAGACCTGCATGCAGACAGTACATTCATACACATAAAGAATGAATAAAATTAAAAAAAAAAAACTTTAAAAAAAAGAAGCTGGAAATAGACCAAACAGTTAGAAACCAGATTCTCATTTCACCCTCTTGCTGCTTTATGAGTGATGAGGACAGATGGGAAAAAAAATCTTGGGATTGTAGACCTCTGGCTCCTGAGAGATACTTGACCTTTTACACATTTTTTTTCTTTTATTTAAAACACTCACTAGCAGAAACTATTAGCACCTCTGAGGATAGAGGTCTGATTTCAATCTCTGCACATCTGGAGAACTTCCAATGGAGCCTAGCAGAGCTATGTGCTTTTCCAACAATAAATAAAATTGTTATGAACATGGCCTTCAAGTGGTGAGACGCGCTGGGTCCTGAGTATCTTCATGTGTTCTTGCTACATGGACTACTTTTAACATGAGCATCCAGCTCCCAGAAAATGCTCAGCCTCCATCCTGCCATGCTCTGTTTTACATTTCTGTAGCACTTACTCCCATAGATCATACCACAACTGCTTTATTCTCAAAATTATTACTTATGCAGGGTTTTGCAAACAGACTTCTTGATTTATTTACAGTGGGTAAAGTCAGGGAGAAGAGCCACTGTGAGACTCAACAGTCATGGCAGACTGAAACACAATTATCTTCATCAATGAAACATTTACCGATTGCTACCCAACACAGCCATATTTCTCTTCTCTTCCATCCAGTGTGAACTTCCAGACGTTTCTTCCTTCTTAGTGTGACCATCGATGGAATGTCCTTCACTCCTTTTGTATAATCCTAGATAAATCTAAGTGTTACATGACCAAACCCCCAAAAAAATACCTCTTCTTGATATTTTCAATATTAATATAGTAAATAATTTTAATTTTGGGGGTCTTTTCAAGACAGAGTCTCCCTGTAGCTCCAGCTGTCCTGGAACTCACTCTGTAGACCAGTCTGGCCTTGAACTCACAAAGATTCGCCTACCTCTGCCTCCCGAATAATTTTAATTTTTATGACGTAGTTAATAGAAGAAAAAGAAAACTTCCCCAGACAATTAAGGTTTTTTCCTCCAATATCACACAGGTGAAATTGGATAACCAGTTTCTAGAAGATCAGAGTCCAGAACTTCTGCTTATAATTCCTCTGTTTTTAAACTTTTTCTCTGTAATTATCTTGAGGTATAATTGCGTGCTCATTTTCTGAAGTTTCTTCACTCCATAGACTACGTTAGGAACAACCACAAAAAAGAAATGGAATGGGATTGTGGGTCTGACTTCACAGGCATGGAAATTTCATCCACATGGGCCTTCTCGGAAGAGCCTCGTATTTGGCTCAATGTTCTTCTATTGCTGCCTTGACATTCTTAATAGTATTTATTCAGTAAGAAGCCTTGTAACTTTTCTAACTGGTTCTGCATTCCTCTTTAGACATCCCCTCAAATAGATCATATTCTTATTGATTGTGTGAAATTTTTTCTGTCTGTACTTATAGCAAAACACCCTCTTGAGAGACTAAAGTATCTGGTTAATTCTTATCTTCATATCTGCATGCCAGTCCATAGGTCTGTGAGTCTGTAGTTATCCACAGAGCTAAGAATACTCCCCCTCCTTGGAGACATAAGGAAAATATCTCTTTATCTTCAGGGAGTTCAAGTATCCCTGGTAGGAAAAGATATAACTGTTCAAGAGTGGTTGGAACTTACAAAGGCTTAAATTCCTAATTTTGAAATATCTTGTATATAAGGATTATAAAAGGTTATTTACTCTTAGTAGGAAATAAGGCTTAAAGAGAACATTACTCAGAGTCAATATGAAATTCCCAATAATTAATTATTTTTGACTTAGAAAGGCAGCAATTGAGCATTGATTTTGCTGAAAATATTGAAGATCAAATTCAGTACCTGATTCTATACACAAAATTGAGTTATACTATAGCCACAACCATTTATTTACATATTGTGTACCACTTTATGCTGTCATGGACGAGCTAATTAGGGCAGGCCAGGGATGTGTAGGCTGCAAAACCTCAAGGACAGTCTGTCAAACTCTGACTTAACCTTTAAAATAATATCACTTAGGAACAAAACTAGTTCTATTTGCTGCTCTATATCTGTGTCAGCAACAGTGCCTGCTCTACAGAGGATACCTACTGCATTGAAAGCTTAAGTAAAACAATGGATGTAAATCTCCAGGCCCACTGCGTCTCTTCTGTACTGAGCCCAGAATATTGAATGGAGATAGACAGAATATTTAAAACACAGAATCTCGGACATCAATCCAGAGTGAGAAACAAGAATAAATGTGCTAACCAGTGTTTCTCAACTATGACCCTGTATCCGGCTGTTGTTAGACCCAAGTGCAATTCTCTTTGAACTTGAATTAAAGACCAAGTAACCTAGAGATCATTGCTATATTACTTCCTTTTTGGTGTTATAACACAGTGAGTATACTATTCAGAATTATTTTCTTATAGTTCTGGAACTCAGAAGTTCAAACTAAGTCCCTCTAAGTTAAAACCAATGACCATCAGGACTCAGTTCCTTTTCTGAACGCTGTAAGTGTGCTCAGCTTCCTTGCTTATTCTGTATTCTATTATTACCCTGTTTCCTCATCTTCTATCATAAAATAGTAGGACATTTTCAAATTTCTCTTAGCTTTTAACCCTTCTGGCTTCTGCTTCCTCCACATAAAAAAAAAATGCAATGATTACTTTGGGCTCAACAAACAACATAGTATAATCCTCCCATCTAAGCTAATAAGAAAGTCCTATTCCACCTGCAAGCAATTCATTTGTAACATAATCCGATACATCCACAAATCGTAAGGATGGTGGTATGAACCATTTTGCTGGGCCAGTGTGTGATCCAGTATAATCACTAAGAAATAAGAACATGGTATTGTGCCAAGTGTATGGAATTTCTAGTATTTGAAATAACTAAAACCACAATTGCCTTTATAATTTCTCCTGCTACCACAATTTAGAAAACATGTTTACATTGTGTGCTCATGGTAGCCTAAGAATGTTCTAAATAAAAACCAAAAAGTGATTATTTTATCAGTAAAAGAGTGACATTAGGATTAAATGGGAATGGGTCAAAAATTATCCAGTTCTATAACAATAATAGGAACTCAGGTCTTTTCTAGTTCATGGTAAATGTTGGGAACTGTTATCTCTGGAGCTCATATCACTTTGTTATAAATGTACTTTCAGGGTATGGATTCTTTGGTGATCATATTAAGTTTGTTGGAGTTTTCCATTGCTGTGTCCCTTTCTGCCTTTGGTTGCAAAGTGACCTGTTGTAATCGCAGTGGGGTGAGTACTAGCTTTTATTTGAAGATGTTCCTAGCTGTTTTCTCCTGCTCTGAAATTGTTTGCAGAAACTTAGAAGCTCAGAGTAATCCATCTTCACTGCTCCGTTACCATGGGTCAAGAGCACAGGCACGCCTTAGCTGCATCTTCTGATCTTCACAGAGTTGGTGGGCTGTGGTCTCACCTGAGGTTTGTGAGCCTCTCCCATGCTTACATGACAGGATTAGTTTCCTCTCTGTTGAAGAACTTGTGAAAATGACATCTTCTTTGAGGGCAGCAGGGGGCATGATCTCTTGTCCTTCCAGGCTATTTTATAGGGCTCACAGGAAAGGTGAGGTGCTATGCATTTTGATAGTCCACTCCGAGGACTGATATCCATGCTGTCCACAAGCCCCATCTGCCCTCAAAAGGAGAGTCGTTTTGGATTTATACCTCCACTACAGCTCAAGAAGGCTTTGACCCCAGGCCTTACACTCCCATAGGGCATTCTCTGTGATTCCAGATCCTGGACCATTCCTCAGGGAAGAAATCCTCAGAGATCACCAAATATTACTCTGTTATCATATTACATCAACTTTCCCTGGGCTAGTGAAGACATTTCAAGCATCAAACTTGTCTACCAGTTGGTGCACATCTGACTAACATCTTACCCTAAGAGCTGCAACAGATTTTCCCAGGTGCTAAAAAGAAAGCACATCATGGCCATGGTAGGCAATGTGGAACATAGGAGAGAAGAGCCCAAGGCCAAGGCCAAGGCCATAGGAAGAATACAGTGTGTAAGCCCTCACAGCATGGAGGGCTCCAGAAAGAGGAAGTGGCTAGTCAAACCTTGGGTGCTGATCATTCATTAGAGTCCTTACCAATAGGCTCTAACGTATCCTGCCCAGGCACATACTACTCATCCCTAATGATAAAACTTTAATAGTCTAGATTGTTGGATGGCCACTTACTTTGTACCTCCAAGTTAAGACTATATCATACATTTCTGTGACTTGTACCCATGAGCAAGTGATAAATCATAATACATCAATATTAATAGTTAGTTTTAAAGCATTAGAAGGCCCTGAAAGTGTGAATTTATCTGAAGTTATCAATTATTTTGTGTTTTTTGAGTAAAGTATTTATAGATAGGACACATTCTTCAGAAAGCTTCACATATTACTATTCGGATCTGTGATCCTTCTACTCTGAGCTAACAAATGATTCCATTGTCCTGTGTGAATAAACAAACAAACAAACAAACAAGCAAACAAATAAGCAACAGTAGCTTTGAGGCACATAATAACCACGTTTCTAAGTCTTCCTTGGTCTTATACTACCTTGGTCAACTCCAAGTCACCCTGAGTTTGTGAAAGAAGAACCAGGATTTACTTTAATTGCATGATGCAGTCTACCCTTCTGGCACAGCATGGTTTCTTTAGAAAGCCTGAGTTTGGTGTGCTATTATCATCTGAATTCTTGCCTTAACAAGCACTGTATTTCCTATGGTAGAAGTCCAAAGTGCTATCCCTTGGCTACTTCCATTTATTTTCCGCACTTTGGTTCATCCCACTCATTGGCACCATTTTCCACATACAAAATTGCTGCACTCTAAAATTCAGCAGCAGGCATTGGCTTCTTGGGTCAAGCTCAGCCATGGATGGTGTATCTCAGATCTATCCTGATTTAAGAAGTATCTGAGAGAAGCTGGAGAGTTGGCTTGATGGTTAAGAGCCCTGACTCCTCTTGCAGAGGACTCAGGTTTGATTTCCAGGACCCACATGGTGGTTGACTGGCTAATTCCAGTTCCAGGAGATCTGATGCCCTCTTCTGACCTCCATGGCCCTTGTATGATACAGGTCCACTTACATACCTGCAGGCAATAATACACTCATACACATAAAATAAAAATAAGAAATAATATATTAAAAAAGAAATGTCTGAGAATGAATTCCACTGAACTCTTAATGTCAAATTCAATCCAAATGAAGGAGCATATTCTAGCATGATGATGTTTATAAGTAGGTAACTGCAGTCCCGAAGGTATGTAGATGACAGTCGTACTCTGATTGATTTCACAGGTTGTGGTAATTATGCCAGCAAATCCTTCCATGGCAGAAGCAGCGTCTCTGTCATTTCAAGAATGTTCAATGCCACCAGCACTCCAAAAAGAAAATGTTCCAGGAGTTCTACACTGACTGTACACAGTGCCAGAGCTCACTTGGAAAAGCTCCAGAAACTCTGTGTGATGTTTGTGTGTAAATGTTTGTGTGTAAAATCTGGTTTTAATTTTTCCCATGAACTTTACAACTCATCTCAATGTTTGTTTATTGGGATATCATACGCTGATCAAATAAGTCATGCATTTAATGGCCAAAAACATGACTGTTTTAAAATCCATATTTAGGGCTTTACATAGAGGTAGTTAAATAACATTGTGTGTGAATGGAGCCAAGCAGTTAGGAAACGTCCCGTAATAGAGGAAGAAAAGGTCTTAAGGGAAAGGAGAGGTGAGAGTAATAGAACACTTGAGATAGGGAAGTGGAAGGATGGAAGAGCATGTATGAAAGATCCGACAGAGGATGGGGGACAGACAGATAAGGGGGAGGCACAGAGGGAGCAGGAAGAGTAAATGAATCTATTGGTATGAAAATACCATAGGAAGCCTGCTACCCTCTACAGTTATTATAAACAAAGAATAAGAGAATGAAATGGAAAGAAAAGAAAAAAGAGAAGGAAGGAAAGAAAGAAGAAAATAGCTTAAATAAGATTGCCTGCTTCATTGACTTGTGAAAATTACTTGGTATAAGGTAGATAGAGGCTAGGGTTGAAGAGTTGGCTCAGTGGTTAAGAACACCGGCTTCTCTTGAAGAGGACCCAGGTTCAATTCCCAGCACCCACATAGCAGTTAACAACCATCCATAACTCCAGTTCCAGGGGATCTGATGCCTTCTTCTGACCTCCACAGACATTGCACAACATGGGTGCACTTACACACACGCAGGCAATACACTCAAACACATAAAAAGGAAATAAAATGTAAAAAGGGGAATAATGTACATAGAAGAGCAGTTTAATTTTCCATTTACACAAATATATTGCATGAATATGCATTCTGTGTATACCAACTGATAATTTCATTCAATATATGTTTATAATGTGCTTGTGAGGAGACAGGTATGAAAATAGAATGAAGAGGCAATGCCTTACTCTCTGTAGGTCAAACTTTTATGGGGAGGACATAAATTAACATATAAAATTAATCAAAATATTCTCATTCCTATTGGAAACTGGGATTATTAGATGTGAAAGATAAAGGAAATACGGGTCTCCCTGAGTCAAGCAAGACTCCACCGTCAGCACCAGCTACACCTCACCTGCCTGGAAATACTGTGCAGCAGAGGCAGCCATGTGCCTGTATATCCCAAATCTAATTGGCTATTGGCTCTCTCCTTGGAGGAATAACCCATGGCTGATGCCACAAGCCTACATCCTCTACAGTTTAGGAGATGTTATAAGCCACATAAGACTCTGTCATATTTAAAAAAAAAAATGTAATTCATGGATTAACATATCATCAAACAAATGTGTCTATGCCAAAGTTACCTACCATAACTATTAGTGTGCTTATACCTATATATCTAATTGCTTGTGCTTCATTGGTAGGATCGAAGTTACTCCTTGAACAAACGTCCAGCCATGAAAGGAAACAGCCAGAATTGACCAGAATCCAAGTCAACAGCTCCAGAGAGAGAGGACAGTTTTACTTCTCATCCACCTGTGCCCCTTTTCTAAGCCTAGGGAACAATCTGCAGAAGAGGGGCGTGGTAGAATGTAAAGGCTCGATTGGGTGAATGGTGGAAACTACAGCGATGTAGTCTGGACACTCATTTGATCAACTTGATTGAAAACAACAACCTGTCACACCCCACTGAATGGGTGGGGACTGTGGGGTTTGGACACAACAGTCTGTGAGATTGGTTTTGCATGAAGGATGCTTATACTCATGGATTATCATTATAGCTAAAAAATGAAAAAAAAAAAAAAACCTGAAAGATGCAGGAGCAGTTATGCAGAATACATGATCTGGGATGGGGTGGGGTGGGAGTGGGGGGGAAGGGAAAGGGAAAATAGCCTGATCTGAATTGGAAAAGATGTGTACGAAATGCACCAAACCATCAATAAAAATTAATTAAAAAAAAATAATATATACATAAAATAAATAAAAATAAAAACATGGACCAGGTTGGGCATGGTGGTGTACACCTTTAATCTCAGTACTTGGGAGCCAAAGACAAGCAGATCCCCTTGAGATTGAGGCCAGCCAGGTCTATATATCTAGTTCCAAGCCATCTGGAGCTAAAGGGAGACCCTCTCTCCCCAAAATTGAAATCAACCAAAAGGCTAGAGAGTAGTTGTTAGTAGTGGTGTGGAGTTGGGAAGAATAAGCAGGAAGATTATTGTTAAAGAGGTGATATTTTCAAGACCTGGTCTGGCTAATTGCTCCATCCACAAGTGTTCTACTGAGCTACCAAGTCCGTTTCCCACTGTGCCTTTTAAGTTACAATCTTCTTTAAATTTATAGCACTCCTACCATAAATATTAGTGCTGCTTAAATACCTATATATCTAATCGCGTGTGCTTCATAGTAGGATCGAAAGGTTACTCCTGAAAAAACTGTCGCCCATGAAAGGAAACAGCCAGAAATTGACCAGAATCCAAGTAACAGCTCCAGGAGAGGAGAGGACAGTTTTATCACATCACCTTTGCCCCCTTTCTAAGCCTTGGGACAATCTGGGAAGAGGGGTGTGGTAGATGTAAGGCTGCGATTGGGGTGAATGGTGAAACTACAGCGATGTAGTTGGACACTCATTTATTCAACTTGATTGAACAAACACCTGTCACCCCCCACTGGATGGTGGGACTGTTGGGGTTTGGGCACAACCGTCTGTACGATTGGTTTTGCACGAAGGATGCTTATACTCATGGATTATCACTTATAGCTAAAAAATGAAAAAAAATAAACCTGAATGATGCAGGACAGTTATGGCAGAATACATGATCTGGGATGGGGTGGGGGTGGGGGGGAAGGGAAAGGGAAATATGCCTGATCTGAATTGGAAAATGATGTACGAAGTGCATAAGCCATCAATAAAAATTAAATTAAAAAAAAATTATAGCACTCCAGAAATAATTAGATATTTTTCCAGAGGTCATGTAAGGCAGGCGTTTTATTCTGATCTGTGGTGGCGATGTGGCAAGTGTTAGGTGGCCGAGGGCACCATTTACAAGATTTACATTGAACTATTAAAAAACTTGGCTTCTGACTTCAAGCTCTTAATGAGACTCTGGAATCCCTGTAGCTAGAAGCCTCTTTTGACCTATGCTTTTGAGTTTAAGATGCTAAATGTTTCTCAGCATCCTGGTCTTAGAACAGTAACATGTATGTTGAGTCTTAGGCATGTCTCCTGTTTGTAATTGTTTTATAAGATTTTCCTTGATAAGAACTGGTTTCCCTGCCAGATCACTGATTCAGAACCTCAGACTTTTTTCTGGCACGACAGCATTCGGTGGGAATGTTTTAATTCTTCGTAACAGATATTGTGCGGTCCAGAGCCTAGGAGCATTTGGTGGTCGCATTATTTAACAGCATCGTCTTGTCCTTTCGACTACTCAGTAATGCATACGTAACTTGGTATAGTCTCAGTAGGATTTGAAGAGGGGAGAATACCTCATTTTATAGATTATTCTCGTATGGATGAGTAGCTTGCCTGTTCATTAAGATCCGTTGAGGACATAACCCTAGATGGGCCTTTTATTGGAACTGTTTTTTTTTTTTCTTTTTTTCTTCTTTATTTTTTTTCCATTTTTTAACAATAAGTAATAATCTATCAAACTCCCTCTACTTACTAGCAATGTTTAATTTTCTTCTCTGTAATGTGAACACAATAATCTATACCTCCTAAGACTGTGAAAATTAAAGAATCTAAATATAGTTACTGCTCAACATTACCACTTCCATATAATATTATCAACTTTTCATCTCCTTAAATATTCCTACCCTGACCACACTTTACATTCTTGCTGCACACTGATTGCATCTACCTTCCCTCCATCCCCCATCCCCAAAACGCCTTCCCAAATGCAGTTATAAATATTTTATTTATTATTTTATTTCCATTTTTATTTCATGTGTATGAGGGTAAAGTCTACATGTGTGTAAATGCACCCGTGTTGTGCAATGCCCACTGAGGACATAAGAGAGCATCAGATGCTCTGGAACTAGAATTACAGACAGTTGTAGACCATGTAGGTACTGGGAATTGAACATGGGTTCCCTGCAAGAGCAGTCTGTGCTCTAAACCACTGAGCCATCTCTCCAGCCCCACAAATGTAATTTTAATAGGGGGCAAACAAAGTGCTTTCCAGGCACATCACATCCATCACCAATAAACCATCTCTGGGTACACAAAGCTACAATTTTCCCAGGTATGTTGCTCTCAGCCCTTCCTGATGCTAGCTATCCTTTTTATAACAATTATGTTTGACACACTTTCTCATGACTGTAAGTATTCTTCTTAGAATGGAGGTCATATAGTAATTATATTCAAGGAAGGATTATAAAACAGGGGCACACCCCTTATGGACAAAATTGAGAACTGAAAACACCCAGGAAGACTCAAACTCTTTGATGGAGACTAATCAAATGTGACTGACCACAAGAAGATCCCCATTATGTACAGAGTCTAAAGGGACAATCTTTATTTTTACATCTTTTAAAGTTTAATGTTATGGATGTTACATTTAAATGTTACAATTAAAATGATAGTAAAATGTATCTTTTATGATAAAAAATAAGTGATATTTTCAATTTAGTGAGAGAACATGATCAATGTATTTATTGAACACAAACATCTTCTACCCAACATGGATGCCTATTTCCCATTCTGTACTATATAATGAGGAACATTGTCATGCTTTCATCTTTCATGCCTCTAAAGCCAGTACCATGTGGGTGATACTGCTAAGTTTGGCTGCCAGCTTTGGATGGATCCCCAACTTCTTGAGTCACGTTTGAAGGAGTGGGAGATACCTTAAGCTTTTTCCTTTCACAAGTAGGGAGCTTAGCTTGGTGGTGTGTGACCATAAGGACTCCTTTCCCATCATTCTAATGCAGAGCAAGAGGTCTCTCCTTAATGGTGCCAATCTCCTGAGCAATCACAGCCTCTTTTCAAGCACATGTCTTGGGAAATACTAAGCTTCCTAATGTCATTTATCTCTCCAAACTCTACATTTTGTATCTCATTCTGCCTCACTTGTTCGTTTTCATTGTAGACCTGCATCACTGATGTCAATAATAAAACCACACCACAGATTGAAGATTATGCCATCTTAAAATTTCCTCCGCCGTCCTCACTCCCAAGAGGTTCAAAATTTGACTTTTCATCATGGAGTTTCAAATATATGGTGTTAAGAAATACTCTCTGTGGTCCACAGATAAGAATTGCAGCCTTCCCTGCTGTATTAATTAATGGCTTCTTCATTAATCCACATTCAACTGTTCAATTAAATGTTTAATGTAACATGTACACGTGCCATCAATTACCATGTGAGAATCAACTATTGGAGACTGGAGCCTGGAAGCTGTCTAGGTACACGTGCAAAATTGCTGCCATTTGGACATACCATGGTGATTCAGTGAAGGTGTGTTACAGCTTCAGCTTACCTCAGTGTGAATTAAATCAGTGTGTTGGAGAATAGACTTATATGCTTTGTTGTAACGACTCATGTCCTTACAACTACCTCATTAATTATAGGTGCTACATGATATGAATGTGCTTGGGAATGGCAAATATAATATTTTGAATGTTTTCCTTTCTTAGAATTACCAAAGAGAATGAGGGTGAGGGCAAGGGCGAGGGTGAAGGCGAGAGCAAAGGTGAGAGCGAGAATCTCATAGTGGTTCCTGAAAACAAATTCCTCCACCAAAGAAATTAAGCAGCACTATTAAATTTAGCCCCAGGCAAGTACTTTGGACAGGAGCAGCAAAATTCTTTGCCAAAATAGCATAGGAATGGCCTCTAGCCATGCTCTGTGTTCACAGCACTCAGGCACTTCATCTCTAGTCAAAATTTCCAAAGTCTAACATATTCTTCTCCCAAACAATATGGTCAGGTTCTTCCCAACAACGTCCCACATTCTGGTATCAGCTTCTGTATCAGTTACTTTCCACTGTGATGGGAAAATATCAAGATCAAGGCAACTTATAGAAGAAAGGGTTCCAGAGGGTAAGAGTCTGTCCACTGACCCAAGTTCGATCCCCAGCACCCACATGGCGGCTAAGAATCGTCTTTAACTCCAGTTCCAGGGGAATCCGATGCCCTCTTCTGACCTCCTCAGCATTGCACGACATGGGTGCACCAACCTACGTGCAGACAGTACACTCACACACATAAAAAATAATAAATAAGTACTTAATATATATATAAATAAATGAAAACTAAATTGGTCCAAGAGGACAACTGGGCAGAATGATCCTAAAGCTTCTTTACTAATTCACAATACAAATCAGATTTACACAATGCCCTACAAGTCTCTACACTGCCTTCTTCCTTCCTCAAGTTGATTTTGTAGAACAATTTATTCTCATACTTGTTATTATTTATTTTTATGAGTATTTGCCTCCATGTATGCAAATGTACTATGCGTGTGCAGTGCCAGGGCAGAACAGATAAGGCTGTCAGATTCTCTGCAACTGGATTATGAATGATTGTTACCACCATGTCAGTGTTGGGAGCTGAACCCAGGCCCTCTGCAAGAGCAGCCAGGGCTCTTAACCACCAAGTTACCTCTTCAGCACCAACGCAGAACACTTCTAATTGTAAAACCTTTCATATAAAATTCTTGCTATAGAAGGACATCAGAAATAACTCTTTTTTTTAGAAATAACTCTTAAAAACAGTAACACATTTCATTTATCTTATATTTAAAATTGAGTTCTGATTTTCCAGTGACTTTATATAGTACTATCTGAGCAGAGTTTTTTAAAAGATTTATTTTTTCTTTTTACTTGTGGGTATGCATTTTATTCTTTTTATTCGTGGGTATGCATTTGTGTGCCTGCTTGAGTTCATGTGTACCACATGCAGGTGCACATGGAGGACATAAGTAGGTGCCAGATCCACTGGAACTGGAATTACAGGTGGTTGTGAGATACTTGATGGGGTTTCCAGGAACCTAACCCTGGTCTGCTACAAGAGCAATAAGCACTCATAACAGCTAAGACATCTCTCAAGCCCCAATGCTCAAAAGAGTTTTGTTTTCCAACAATGAAAATAAAGGAAGTACAATGATACTAGCTAACACAAATTTCAAGAATATATTAGTTAATCCTGGTTGCCTCAAAAATTAGTAAGGTGCAAATCTGAGTGTGTTTCAAGAGATGATTTGCATGTAACCCACATGCAAATTGGATGGGAATGAAACTTTGCTTGGCTTGAGGCAAGAACTTGTAATACCTGTCCCATAAGACCTCCAAGGAGAGTTATCTGATATCTCTGTGGGCATTCAGTTGCCTCTGTGAGTTATCTGTAGCTGTGGAAGGTTAGGGATATTACAATGTTTTCTTGCTTCGCCTATCTCTGCAAAGTTCCAGGACTGGATGGCCTCTTCCCTTGAGGCATTCAGCAGAATGTTGTACCTCTAGTTTACCTGTTGCACAAACAGGAGCTCTGCAGTCCCCCCAGTAGGAGCCAAGGTGGCTCGCCCTTCCATTCCCTTCCTTTCTGCCCCCACTTCCTTGCCCAGAGCGCAGTAGCCTTTGATATATAAACATCACTGGCATGAATAAAACTGAGTTACTTTCCACCAGGCTCTCTGTGTGTGAGTCCATTCATTTTCCTTTTTTTAATTTTTTTTTTATGTGTATGAGTGTACTGTCTGCATGTAGGTTGGTGCACTTGTGTCGTGCAATGCCACGGAGGAAAGAAGATGGCATCGGATTCCCCTGGAACTGGAGTTAAAGACAGTTCTTAGCTACCATGTGGGTGCTGGGAATCGAACCCAGGTCCTCTGAAAGAGCAGTCAGCACTCTTAACCACTGAGCCATCTCTCCAGCCCCGAGTCCGTTCATTTTCCATGGGTGATCTCCTGATGTTCCCCCTCCCCTCTCCTTGCCAGAGCTAGGCCTAGAAACTGCCGGCCTGCAGACAGGGAACAGTCTTGAAGTTACCAGGGAGAGAAGAACAACGTGTGGAATTCGGTCACGCATGACTCAAAGACATTAAACTCCAGCACTAAATGTGGGTGATTCTGTCCAGTGGGTTTGGGACCTGTATGGAACATGAAGTTGGAGAAAGTGGAAGCCTGCATATACTTGACTCTTGGTGTGTTTTATTTTGCTATTGCCAGAGCTATGTGCAATCATATTTGAACCTCTGGATGTAAAATTGCACTAGTGACTGTCCAGGCCTTCAGCTGAGACTTCCAGCTTTTTGATATGAACATCTGCTTGTTTCTCTGGTTCTTCATACAGACCTATCCTGCTTGTGATCGCATAAATCAATATAACAATCCCCTCTTCTAATTACATAAAAATGTTTAATCGATGAAAATATTCCTTTTGCAATTTTAATTTGAACTTCAAGAAAGATAAGTATGTACAAAGATGATGTGGTCTTAGACTCTGTGGTGATCTAACACTGTATCGCCCACCGTGCCAGCTCTTCTTTTTGTGGAAAATGGTAATATCAAAAGACAAACATAATATATTCTAAGAAAAGTATAATCCAGTATGATGGATTCCTCTATAAGGAAAAAAAACGAGCAGCAATTCACTGATTCTTCGGATAGATTGAACTTGGGAGAAGTATGTGCCCTAAAGTATCAGTTTTGAAGTCCCTAAAGGAAGAATGCGCACACATGATGGAGAACACCTTTATTTCCAGCACTATGGGGGTAAAGGCTACAGATCTCATTGAGCAGGAGGCTATCCAGTTCTACATAGCAAGTTCCAAGCCAGCCAGGGCTACCCAAAGAGAAGGGGTGGGAAAGAGAGAGAGAGAGAGAGAGAGAGAGAGAGAGAGAGAGAGAATATCAGAAAGCTAGGGAGAGCGCTCAACAATTGCTAAAGCTCTTACAGAAGCAGTTTGATTTCCAGAACCCATCTATAAAAGCAAAGCATGATGGTGTGTTCTTGTAATCCTACTACGGAGAAGGCAGAGCTAGGTGGATCCCTGGATCTCTCTGGCCAGCCAGTCTAGCCTGCTCCATAAGCTTCAGATCCCGGTGAGAAACCCTGTCTCAGAAACAAGACAGATTGCTCCTGAAGAATGACAAGAGATTGACTTCTGTTCTCCACGTGCACATGCACATATGTGCATACACACACACACACACACACACACACACACACACACACACCACAGCCTCTATAGGACTGAATAGTATCTAACAGGTGCCTGCCTGCTTACTAACTCTAGTTTTCAGCTGAACTTTCCCTTCTGTGAGCTGCAGAACAAGGCAGCTAAATTCTGAGAAAAGTTTATTTAATCTGCTTTCCTTGGAAATGTCTCTGGGGAAGACTAAAAGTAGGAAATGAAACTGAGACAAATCTAACTCTGTGATGTGAGATTCCGGCCATGAGGTCCAGATCCTTATTTGCTACCTGGTGCTGCTCCCTCACATCCCCTCATCTGTGGTGCCCGCGTCTAGAACATTTTCTGCTACACTACTGAAGTCCTCCTTGGAGAAAGCATTTCATTTATTCAGTCCCTCAGCTGAGACTCCTTCTGGCTCCAGAGATTTTTCTCAGAAACAACAGGGATGACTCCCAAGGAATAATACATGAAGTTGACCTCTGACCTGCAATGCATATGCACGCAGGTGCCATAAAAGGATAATTCATTCTAAAACATTAATTCTAGATCCATTGAAGGCAAATAAGAAAATAAGTTATTAAAATATACTGACAAAGGCATAGTAGAACCTGTTGCTCTTTAGCGTAATCTTTAATGACTCCAACTAAGCTCCATCTCATAAAGTCTTCACCACTTTCCAAAAGTACAAAGTCAAGGAATAAGCCTTAATGCATGGGCCTTTTTAAAGTGTTTCATATCTGAACTATAGTATGCTCATTTATACAAATTTTCATTTCTCTACTTTTCACCTTTAAACATAAAGTAAGTCGGCAATGATAAATATTAACCTAAATTTGAGCCACTTTTCTTCCAAATACAACTACTTAGAGAAAACAAAACAAAAAGAACACAAAAGCCAAGTAGGCTTATTTATCTGTTATCAAGAGGCTACAGAGATGGGTCAGTGGTTAAGATCCCTGGCTGCTTTTACAGAGGACCTGAGCTCTGTCCTCAGCACCCACCTGGAGGATAATGATATATCATCTGTAACTCCAGTTCCAGGAAATCTGATGCCCACTTCTGACCTGCAGAGGAACTGGATTCATGTGGTGCATTTATATACCTGCAGGTAACACACTCAAACATAAAAAAAATAAATTTAAAAATAAAAAATAGAGAACCACCAATTGTTGACATTTTTTCCGATTTCAAAATAGGACAGAATAATTGTTTAGGTGTTCATTTTTAGTCTCAAAACACACACACACACACACACACACACACACACTGTCTTAGGAACTCAATCTCTTCAGAGTATCTTGTCATGTTTCCATACCCTGGCCCACATTGGCATGGGCATAGTCACTGTGCCCAGGTCTTCTATGAATATCTTACCTATTCATTTTTCTAGTCTGAAGGTGAAAGGTAGTTCCAGTAGTTTTCATTTCATTCATTTGATTTTAGCTCTTTATTTTAACTATCTTGCCATTATGTACCCTCTCATGCCCATTTTCTTTACACACACACACACACACACACAGACACACACACACACTACACTGTTTCTTTTGTTTGGAGATTTGGTATTTATTTATTTATTTATTTATTTATTTATTTATTTATTTATTTTTACCTGAATATATTTTTGGACAGAAATTTTCAGTCTTGTTTCAGCAACAGGTGAGACCGTCACAGTCTATACATCCACTCATAGAATATCAGTGACAGAAACTGAGGTCAGTACTTGGGGCACACATGAAGATGTCTTTGGAGCCTTAGAACATGGGCCTTACATGCAGACAATACACTCATGCACAGAAAATAAATTAAATAATTAAATTTTAACATTTTTCATTTTAAAAAGTTTTTAAATTATATGTGGATGAGTGTATGTATGTCAGCGCAACATGTGCATGTAATTTATGTATGTCAGCACAACATGTGCATGTAATTTATGTCAGCACACAATGTGCATGTAATGTATGTTTTTCAGCACACCATGTGCATGTAATGAATGTATGTCAGCGCACCACATGCGTGTATGTTTTTCAGTGCACCATGTGCATATAATGTATGTATGTCAGTGCACCATGTGCATGTATGTTTTTCGGTACACCATGTGCATGTAATGTATGTATGTCAGCGCACCATGTGCATTTGTTTTTCAGTGCACCATGTGCATATAATGTATGTATGTCAGTGCACCATGTGCATGTAATGTATGTTTTTCAACACACCATGTGCATGCAATGTATACACATCAGTGCACCATGTGCATGTAATGTATGTATGTCAGCACACCATGTGCATGTAATGTATGTTTTTCAGCACACCATGTGCATGCTATGTACACACGTCAGCACACCATGTGCTTGTATGTTTTTCAGCGCACCATGTGCATATAATATATGTATGTCAGTGCACCATGTGCATGTATGTATGTCAGCACATCATGTGCATGTAATGTATGCATGTCAGCACACCATGTGCATGTATGCTTTTCAGCACACCATGTGCATATAATGTATGTATGTCAGTGTGCCATGTGCATGTAATGTATGTATATCAGCCCTCCATGTGCATGTATGTCAGTGCACCAATGTCAGCACACCATGTGCCTGTAATGTATGTATGTCAGCACTCCATGTGCATGTGATGCCCATAAAGGCCAGAAAGGCCATCAGACCCCCTGGAAATGGAGGTATGGAGGGTTGTTAGCCTGCCATGTGAGTGCCAGGAACTATATCCAGATCCTCTGCAAGAGTAGCCGGTGCTCCTAACCACCAGCCATCTCTCCAATCCCCTTATTATTATTAAATAGGGGAGTAGAATATCATGTAACCAAGGCTAGCATGGAGTGCTCTACATAGTTGAAGATTGCATGTTGTTCTTCCCTAGCAAGATGGGCCGAGCCACCTCTGAAATCATGAACCAAAACAAATCTTCCTTCTCTTATTTCTGTCAGATATTTTTATAAAGTGGCAAAAAAGCTCAGTAAGACAGAAAAACATTGAGTAAAGGTGAAAAAAACTGATCAGGATCCCTGAGTTTAAGATCATCATTCTACCACTTAAATAAAACTGATTGGGATCCCTGAGTTTAAGATCATCATTCTACCATATCAATAATTTTTTTGCACAGCTTTAAGATTTGGCATTTATTGACAGTTACTGGGTAGCAAAGCCAGAGTGACCAACCTGAACAAAATGCATTCCTGGGCTTCAAGAAATTTGCAGTCAAATAGGGAAACAGGTAAATAACAAAATTAGCAAGCATTGTACAAAACACTATCACATATAAACCAAAGGCTATTTAAGCACTTAGTAATGACTATTTGTGCCAGAAAGGATGTAGAAGATAAAATGTGATTGTGTGTGTGTATATGTGTGCGTGTGTGTGTGTGTGAGAGAGAGAGAGAGAGAGAGAGAGAGAGAGAGAGAGAGAAACATAACTCTTCTCTT
Source organism: Rhizomys pruinosus (assembly GCA_009823505.1). Classification (NCBI taxonomy): domain Eukaryota; kingdom Metazoa; phylum Chordata; class Mammalia; order Rodentia; family Spalacidae; genus Rhizomys; species Rhizomys pruinosus. The sequence continues at coordinate 1,016,988 of VZQC01003229.1, forward strand.
GAACTTTAGCCTTCCATGTTATCTTCCTGCAACAAAGGAGGGACTGACCTTGAGCGAGGGTTCTTCTACCCTACAACTGCATTGGCTGTGGCCACATTACCATCTTGTTCCCAATAAAATCTCTAGCATCTGGGCTTCCTCTTGGGCTGCTCTTTGGCTGTGACCGAAAGGAACCCATCCCATTAGGCAGCACTCAAAGTCAGAGTTTACCCTAAATGCACCCAACTGCTAAGTCAGTTGCCGTGTCTTTTATTTCACATGGCAATGCCTCTCTAGTCCGAGAGAAGTGAGAACGCAGTGTCTGCTTTGAGATTTGATGACTTAGGGGACTAACACTTCCAGAACATTTGCCATTACCTGTGTCCCATAGATGCTTAGTTATCTTGATTTATATTTTCTATCTCCCACCCCTATTCCTCCTACCTTATTCCAATGGGATCTTTTATGATTAAACTAATACTTAACTCAAAACACCTTTAAAACTTTATGCCTGTTAATTTTAAACAACTTTTCATTTCTTTAGGAAACTGAGTATTCTAAATAGTTCCAGACTCTGAGGATAACTTGTTTTCTCTTTGCTGCAGAGATGTTAGAATTAGTGGTCCTCTGCAGAGATGCTGTACCATTGACTCTGCTGACATCTTGTGGTGACCATGAGAAACAACTTCCCCCAAGATTCACCGGAAAGGCAAAGCACAGCACTGATTTGCCACCCTGGAGAATTCCCAGAATCCAGCTAACTTGACCATAGGACTACATACTATGAACTTTGTCCTTTGCAATGTTCTATGCCATCGGGGGTAGGGGGGGAACTATGCTCCAAAATTATTCACTATTTACACCTGCAAAATATACTCTAAAACCCATAATCATAAGTCAACTGCAATGGGAATATCCAATAATAGGAAATACTAAAGTAAAAAGGGAAATTCTGTAATGATAAGATGCTAGTAAAATAGCAAGATGTAGCTGTTTATTAATATGCACCTGGGCTTCTAAAATATAAAGTAAGAGGCTAGAGGAGTGGTCCAATGGTTAAGAACACTTGCTGTGCTTCCAGAGGAACCAGGATCAATTCTCAGCATCCACATGGCTACTAACACTGTAATCAACTGGCCTTCTTCCGGCCTCTGCAGGCTTTGCACAACATGGGTGCACTTACACACATGCAGGTAATACATTCATAAACATAAAATAATAAATATGATTTTAACTATAAAGCAAATGATGAATAATAGACAGACATCCCATGTTTTCTCTCATTTGTGGATACTACCTGTGATGGTTAATCCTGGGTGTCAACTTGACTGGATTAGGGATGAACAAATATGAGAAAGAGATCTTCAGATTGGACTACCTCAAGCCAGATGGCCCACCCTAAATGTTACCTTCTGCTGGCAGCCAGTATAAAAGACCATGGCAGAGCGAGCTGGTCCCTTGTTCCTGCAGCTTGCCTTCTCTCTCACGGGTGAGTTTGTCTTGCTGCTGTGATCAACTGTTTGGATCCCAGCGTGTACTGAGATGGGCAGATCTCCTGGAATCCATCGGGCCTTCAGCACCAGATTGGGACTACTGAGACATCTGGCCTTGTGGACTGAGTAGTTCCCTAGATTCTCAGCCTCTCCAGTGTGGTGTGGCTATTGTTGGACTCCTTGGACTCTATCCCATGAGCAAATCAATAAATCTGTATATAGATATATATATTCGGTCTATTGATTCTGCTTCTTTAGAGAACCCTGGCTAATACACTACCTTTCAATATTTAGATATATATGTTTCATTTGATTGCCTGTAGCTGTCAGGAAATTAGTAAGGAGCCCCGGTAGGTAGGGTTTTCAATACAGGGGACATAGTGCAGAGTACTATAAAGGGTGAAAGAGGAATAATGGAACCGGAAGGGTTAAATGGGGTTAGTAGGTAGGGGTATAGAGGTCAGGGTATAGAGACCTTTTGAAAAAGTCCTATAGAAGTTACTACTGTAGAAGCTTCCTAAAACAGATGCATACACATACTTAGAGTCTAAATGGAGTGACATTCTAAGTCGCAGTGCATCCAGTAGACATGACAGCCTGGGGCATAGAAAGCCCCTTGGCAGGAATTGGTTAGCTCTTTTGGAGTCATTGTTTGGAGGGTTCCTGTAGACCACCAAGCACTACAGGCTACTGCCATTGCTCATAGCTACTCTCTACAGCTTTACAGTAAGACCCTATTGCTGAAGACCACATACTTGAGTCATAGAACACAAAGTCAACTGGTAGTGAATGGCCTCAAAGCTGCATTTCTACTGGCTAGCTTTCTTTCATAGCACACGGATGGTAACAGAGGAGAAAAGTAAACATTAATCTTACCCAGTCTTGAAATTTGCAAGCCCGCTAGTACAGTGGTGACAGAAATGTCATGAAAGTAACCAACTACTCTCTGATTGGATTGGAGGCTCACTCCATAAGATGGAACTCATATCTGGCACTGTTATCAGGGTGAAGAACCTGTGGCTGGATATGTCATAGACCCCAAGGAAGATCCTACTACTCTTTTTTTTTTTTAATTGTATTTTTTTTTTTATGTGTATGAATGTACTGTCTGCATGCAGGTTTGTGCACCCGTGTCGTGCAATGCCGCGGAAGTCAGCAGAGGATTCCCCTGGAACTGGAGTTCTCCTGGAATTGGAGTTTCAGACGGTTCTCAGCCGCCATGTGGGTGCTGGGGATTGAACCCGGGTCCTCTGCAAGAGCGGTCGGCTCTCCTAACCGCTAGGCCATCCCTCCAGCCCCGATCCTACTACTCTTATTCTGCTAATTGGACATAGTATTAAACCGACTCCTAATGACTTATACCCATAGATTAGTGCATCTCTCAACACCAATTAGAGAAACCTTTTCTGTGCTAGATGGTGATTAACATAGAAACCCACAACTGGAGAAGCTACAGAGAATAAGAGATTGAGGAGTTCTCCAACCTAAATGGGGCATCTATATCATACCCTCCCAACCAAAAGCTCAGGGAGTGTTTCAGAAGAGGGGGTGTAAAGATGGTAAAAGCCAAGGACAGAAGTTGACAAAATGAAACATTGCTTCCAGAGCAATTTCACATATGAACTCACAATGTTCCACCGCATGCACAAGACCAGGGCAAGATCAAGCCAGGCAAAATCTTAGCATGGTGTAGGGAGGTGGGCATGAAGCTCCACCCCTAACTGAAAAGCTATTGGCAATTGTTAAGAGCTGGGAGAGGAGAGTCAGTTTCCCTTAAGGGTGCAGCACCATGCTCCATTGGATGGGGCCGCACCCAGCAGGATATGGAAGTACAAGTTGGACTGGGTGAATTTTAAAAGAAGACACATATTTGTGTAGGTAGGAAAGAGGGGATGGACCTAGGAGGAGTTGGGAGGGTAAGGGAATATGATTCAAATACATTGTATGAAATTCTCAAAGAATTAATAAAAATATTTATAAAGAAAGGCAATGTACCATTTTTATTGTCTGTTCTCTTTTCTTGAAACATGCATCATTAAAAGTTGGCCATATGCATATTCCTCCTAAATATTTAGTTGTGGACGATGGAATAGAAACATTATTCTCAACCTTGAAAAGTTGTATTTCTAGAAGGAAAACTAATGTTGACACTGGCTATGTTTTGAAGCTCCATTTTTTGATAAGAGCTCCTTAGAAACATAAACTAGAATTTATTAATTAGGTATTTTAATTAAAGGTAATTTCAGTTTCAATAAAAGAACAAAGACAATACTGAAATCATGTAAAATAAACGAACTCATCAGAGGGGTTCAGGAAACTGTTGCAATATCTGAACTTCTAAGCAGTGAATGTTATCTCCCAATAGTATGAAATCTAAAGTGGCAATCTTGTCCCTAAGATAGGTGACTCAGTGTAAAATATCTATACATAAGTTTGTAAAAGCAGCTTGCAACTTCAAACTTGAGCAACTTTGGTTAGACCCTCAGGTAAGCTCAGCTTATTTGAGGTTTTAATTCTGACAGAACTTGATGGTAACTCTGTGTCTGAGTCTGTGCTGGGAACATGCAAGATTTCTGGGCTGGGAGAAGAGGCAGGCGTGGAGGGTGAGGAAAGGAGGTGAGACAGAGATTCTCCTTTCCCTGCTAATGGGGCACCTGTTTTGTTGCAGGAACATGTGCTGATGATACCATAACAGATGTGTCTTCATCTACAGTTCAGGGTCAACAGACTTATCCTTATACCGTATTTTACTTTAATATTACATTATAAAATAAATCTTTGTCAGTAGAGTGAAACTGGGCATCGCTTGATCATAAATCCCATTTTGTTTGGTGATTAAATCAAAGAAAACCATTGTTTTTTCTTTTATTTGTTTTCTTATTTTCTTGCCATCTGCATAAAATTAAAACTGTTCTTATACACCCTACTGGATCATTTTCTTTTTTTCTTTTTTTTTATTGATGTTTTGTGTATTTCATACATCATTTTCCAATTCAGTTCAGGCATATTTCCCTTTCCCTTCCCCCCATCTCACCCCACCCCATCCCAGATCATGCATTCTGCCATAACTGTCCTGCATCTTTCTCGCAGTTTTTTTTTCATTTTTTAGCAATAAGTGATAATTTATGAGTACAAGCATCCCTCATATAAAGCCAATTTTCAGGCTGTTGTGCCCAAACCCCCACAGCCCCACCATCCAGCGGGGCTGGGGGAAGCTTGTATGTTCAATCAAGTTGATCAATTGAGTGTCCAGACTATATTGCTGTAGTTTCAACATTCACCCCAATCACAGACCTTACATTCTACCACGCCCCCTCTTCCCCAGATTGTTCCCTAGGCTTAGAAAAGGGGCACAGGTGGATGAGAAGCAAAACACTCTACTTTCTCTGGAGCTGTTGTCTTGGACTCTGGTCAATTCTGGCTGTTTCCTTTCATGGGCTGACAGTTTGTCCAGGAATAACCTTTCGATCCTACTACTGAAGCACAAACAATTAGATATATAGGTATTTAAACAGTACTAATTGTTATCGTAGGTTACTTTGGTATAGACGCAGATGTTTGGATGGTATGTTAATCCATGAATTACATTTTTTTCTGTAAAATATGACAGGGTCTTACTGTGGCTTATAACATCTCCTAACCATTAGAGGATGTAAGCTTGTGGCATCAGCCATGGGTTATTCCTCCAAGGAGAGAGCTAATAGCCAATTAGATTTGGGATATACAGGCATATGGCTGCCTCTGCTGCACAGTATTTCCAGGCAGGTGAGGTGTAGCTGGTGCTGACAGAGGAGTATTGCATCGACTCAAGGAGACCTATATTTGCTTTATTGGGTTAGTGGCCTTTGGTAACACTTCTCTGTATTCCAAGAGACCATCTGTACACTTGCATGTGTGTCTCTAATACATCTTTCCCATGTTAACGTCAGGTCTTGACAGCAGGGTTTTATCACATCTCTTCTTGCAGGTATCCCAGTTTAGAGGCAAGGAGCCTTTACTTTTGTGGGGCCTTGGAACCCCTCGACCAAACATCTCCTTGGTAGAATAATCCATTGCTTATATCAAGCTCCTGTATATTAATAATTTTTGCTTAGTGCATAGCTTAAGGATACTTTAGTGTAATATTTGGTTCTGAATAGAGAATAATCCTTTTCACAGTTCCATGTCTATTAGTCAAATGAAGGCAGTTTTACCGGTTTTTTTTTTTTTTTTTTTTTTTTTTTTTTTGTATGTGTATAATGATGTATGAATGTATTACTTGCAGTAGGTATGCACCATGTCGTCAATGCCGCGAGGTCAGAAGAGGGTCTCGGATTCCCCTGGAACTGGAGTTCTCCTGGAATTGGAGTTACGACGTTTCTCAGCCCATGTGGGTGCTGGGGATCGAACCCGGGTCCTCTGCAAGAGCGTCGTGCTTTAACCGCTAGGCTTATGTCTCCAGCCCAGTTTACCGGTTTTATAAGAGATTACCTCTATAATCAGTTGTCTCCAATTTACAGTTGGAGAACGACTCATCATCATCATATTTCTCCTTGTTTCTATGGGGGAGGTAAGAAAGTCTCTCTATTTAAAACCTTTGCGGCACCTAGAAGGTAAGTTTCGTTAGAACTCATTATAAATAGTTGTTACAAGTAGGATCCACAGAGGGGTTTGATGTTTGTAGCAATCTGAGGCTTTTCTTCCTTTCAATGTTCAGATGGGCCAACCTTTCAGTTGGCACTTTCTGGTACATCCTACTCGATGCAAAGCTGTATCTTTCTTTCTCAACCGTTAAGTTGGTGACATTTTGACCTGTTGGAACATACAAATCTTTTCCTGTAGTTAGTTTTAAGATTTGAATTGCAAGGTTTTTGATAAGAAGGTTTCATATCTATCTGTATCCCCCCCCTTTTTTTTTTAGGTTTTTGTTTTTTGACCCATGAGTCTCCAGAAGGCAGTTGTATTATACATACCTATAGGGTGGAATCAGGCACAGATTTCGTCTACTTCACCCATGCTGTTTTGGGTGATTGTATGTGATTACCTTGGGAAGCAAACTTAATTTTTACGTTAAATCATCTTATAGGTGAAAGAGAATGCTACAAGGTGATACTGTACAACAGAAAAATTATAGAGAACATTTTTATATGCCAATCCCAAAGTTATTGTTATACAGATTTTATGTAAAACAAATGTGGACAACAGCAATTTATATCTCCATTTAACTCAGATGCATTACCGTTTTTATCAGAGCCTCTAAACCAATGTTGTTTAATATACACATATTTACTTTTACTGTCATAAAACACCATGTAACCTGTAGACAGTGTGAGAAAACCCACAGAGTGGGAGGAAAACTTCACTTGCAGATACATCTGACAAAGCATTAATTTCCAGAGTATACAAGCTACTCAAAAAACAAAGAAGAAAGAAACAAATCAAATGATCACTCAAAGATGGAGCAAGATCTGAATAGAGACTTCACAGAGGAGGAATTAGAGATGACCGAGAAACATCTTAAGAAATGTTTAACATTGCTAGTAATTAAGGAAATGCAAATTAAAATAACACTGAGATATCATCTTACTCCAATAAGACTGGTTAGGATCAGGAAAACGTATGATACCAAGTGCTGGAGAGGTTGTGGGGAAAGGGGAACACTCATCCATTGCTGGTGGGAGGGATGAAACTTGTACAGCCACTATGGAAAGCAGTGTGGAGAACCCTTAGTAAGACTCAAATGAGCCTGCCATTTGACCCAGTCATACTACTCCTGGGTATATACCCACAAGACTCATCTTACTGCAGAGATACATGCACAGCTATGTTTATTGCAGCTCTGTCACAATAAGCAAAAAAGCTGGAAACAGCCCAGGTGCCCCTCAACTGATGAGTGGATACAGAAAATGTGGTACATGTTACAATGGAGTTCTATGCAGTGTAAAAGAGGGACAAACCATCATGAACTTTGCAGGTAAATGGATGGAGCTAGAAGACATTATGTTAAGTGAAAACACAGTCCCAGAAAAACAAATGACAAAGTGTCCCTCATATGTGGATGCTAGTGCCAATAACCCAGTTATAAATATTTCTTGTGGAGAGGGATGCATATTAAAAGAACAACAACAGAAAGACTGCATCAGAAAACTGACTGAAATGTTGAATTGGGAAGGGTGGGAGGGGCGGGAGAGGGACACGGGTGTATATTCAATTAATGCATATTTAATTGACGTGAGTTCAACAAGTAGCCAGTTTTGCCCAGACACTGTCTACAGGTTACATGGTGTTTTAGGACTTGGTAAATTAAATATTTTCATTTCTTTAATAAGGAAACATATGTCTCCCAATATATATCAAAGGCTGCTCTAGAAACTACTAGTACACTCCTGCGGAGGGGATTATATTTAAGGAAAATCAGTTATTTCTTTCTTCCCAGTTACCTTTGAATTTTCAGAAAATCATGTGTATAAAGACACAGCTGTATTTCTTAGGAACATTCTCCTATACTCGCCACTAAATCCAGGGTGTGCCTTTACCATACTATCAATGTTTGCAGAGTTCACAGTTCTGGGTATTTCCAACCAATCTGCTATTCTCTTTCATATTGTAGTCCAGATTGGAGCTAACGTCATCAGCACAATACTTTCAGTCATTGAGATCATTCTTTTTGTAATAAATTTAACTGATATCTTGTCATTTAAATGTGTGGAATTTTATGAGTGTCTATTGATTCAATATTTCACAATTGTGAGTATGTTTTTGTCAGATGACATTTGCACATCTCATAGAGCTTTCTACTGCTTTAGCCTTCTGTGAGCAAAGCCTAGTAATAAAACTTCTAAACATAAGGAAATAGAAAAAACACAATAAAATTTTGTTTATAAAATATAAAACATTAGGAATTTTGCACCAAATTGCAGAACATGTGTGTATGTTTGGGTGATTTCTATAACACATATTCTTACATTTCTAAATTTCTTCTGATGAACATGTATTGTTATAAAAGTAAATAATAGACCCCAGTGTGGTGGCACTCACCTTTAATCCTAGCACTCAGGAGGCAAAGGCAGGTGGATCTCTGTGGGACTGATGCTAGCCTGGTTTACATAGTGAGTTCCAGGTTAGCTATGGCTATAGGGAAACTGTCTCAAAAAGATCAAAGAAAAGGAAAAAGGAAAGGAAAGGAGAAAGGAAAGGAAAAGAAAAAGGGAAAGAAAGGAAAGGAAAGGAAAGGAATAAGGAAAAGAAAGGAAAGGAAAGGAAAGGAAAGGAAAGGAAAGGAAAGGAAAAATGAAAGGAAAGGAGAAAGGAAAGGAAAGGAAAGGAAAAGAAAAGGAGGAAAGAAAATAACGAATGCTGTTACTTGATCAGTGTGCTCAAGATAGAGAAACTGACCCTCAAAGTTAACTGAGAACTGGCTTGTTTCTGGATTTCTGACAGCAGGAATTATGAACTTTTGAAGCTGATCTCAATCCTTTCTAAGAATATTTAGGATCCTTAATGTATGTGAAATCTCATGTGTGTGAAACGTCAATGCGTTGATAGTGTTTCTTAAATATATGACAAGAAATATTAAAGCAAAATGTTATGAGTTCTCAGTGGGTGTTTTTCAGTTAGAAGCCCCATGGCACACGTTTATTTAAGGAGGAATATAGTTGAATAATCATTGGCAGAATCTTCTATTTGATATAGCACCACCTTTTCACTGAAGGTGTATATTGTGGACATTCAATCCTTCAGTATCACCTCAACCTTTGCCCTGGATAATCAAGATGGCAATATTACAATATGATGATGATAATAATGATAATAATAATAATAATAATAGTTTAAAAAATCGGCTCATAGAACCTCAAATCAGACTCCTCCTCTTTTTGACAGAGCATTGTAGCCTTCCAGATGGTGGTGACTGGTGTACAGCTTAGATGACTGTGTCATCTCTTTCTTACTTTCTGGGCTTATATATAATGTAAATGGTAATACTATCAGCTTGGTGAGTACACTTCTCTATTGGAAAACTGAGGAAGAATTGGAAGTATTTCACTAAATCGTGTGCACTGATCTTCAATCTTTCTTAGTGCTGAACTTCAATCTGTGCTAAGAAAGTTGTCCTGAGTCTTCAGTGGCAAGATGGGTGTGTGTGTGTGTGTGTGTGTGTGTGTGTGTGACAGCAATGGTGTGTGATGTGCACTGTAGCTATTTAATTTCCAAGAATTCTTTGGCAAATACACTTTCAATAATGGAAGAGGAGACAGTCAATTTCATTCATTCTTTCATGCATTAGTTTTTATGAATTATTCTAAATTATCTGGAACATTTACACTGTTGACTTTTTTTGTAAAACAAGGAAAATATCATTGCCCATGACATCAAAGAAAATGTCATGATAAAGAAAATAAATTATTCAATAGGAAAACCCCAATAGTTGAGTTAAAAGAAAATAACTATATGGGGCTGGAGAGATGGCCTAGCGGTTAAAAGTGCCAACTGCTCTTGCAGAGGACCCAGGTTCAATCCCCAGCACTGACATGGCGGCTGAGAACAATCTGTAACTCCAATTCCAGGAGAACTCCAGTTCCAGGGGAATCCGACACCCTCTTCTGACCTCCGCGGCATTGCATGACACGGGTGCACAAACCTACATGCAGACAGTACACTCATGCAAATAAATAAATAAATAAATAAATAAATAAATAAATAAATAAATAAAAATTTTAAAAAAGAAAATAACTATAGGAACACTGGCAATATTAGTATCAATTAAATTATTGATTGATATTTTCATAAAATCCCCATTAATCAATATAAACATGCATGCTTAAGCATATATGTGGTCTTCCAGATAACCATATGCATGTTCAACCATAGATCCCACAATCTTCATAAGTGGTGGACCCCAAACCCCTGTATTGATAGTCCCCTAAGTTCCACATCCCTAAAACAGAAGTTATAGTAAAGTGTCTCACTATATTAATGACTTCATTTTGTATCTTCTTAAATTCTAAAATATATTGTCTATATTTTTCTGTTAGCCTATGACAATGTCTGGCATTTGCAAAATTTATTTTATTTTAAAATATTTTATAAAATATTTTTATCCTTAAAGACACATTGATGCATGCAAATTATACTCCCCAAAGTTAACTGATTAATTAAATGCATCCTTCCCCCAAATTATATCAACCCAATAACTTCAATTTAGAGCACTCACTACTATGTACTAGTCAGAATTTTACTCACTTCATAAAATACTCTTTTTAAAAAATATGTTTAAAAAACAAAAACAAAAGCAAAAACAAAAAAAAATATTTTTATTGCTGGGTTTGGAGGCACACGCCTTTAATCTAAGCAATCAGGAAGCAGAGGCAGATGGATCTCTGTGAGTTCCAGGCCAGGCTGGTCTTCATAACGAGTTCTAGGTCAACTGGGGCTATAGGGAGAGACCACATTTTTGGTCTTTCTCAAAAAGACCAAAAATATATTGTTATTGATTCTAGAATTTCACACAATGCATTTCAATCATATTCAGATCCCCTCTCTCCTCCACCCCATCTTCTGCTGCCCCCAACCCCATGGTCCAAGTCCTCTATTATTGCCTTTGTTAAAGAGCTATCATGTCTAATTTGTTTCCAAAATGGATGTTGGTCTAGCCCTTGGAGTCTACTCAATCTATGAGGTAACACACAAGTTAAAAAAAAAAATCTGATTCTCCCTCTCCTCCCACACCAATAGATAATCAGGAGGGATGAAGCTCCTTGCCGAGTTCCCCCCTTGTCCACAGTGGCCCCTCATTGTTGGGAGTAGAGAGTGAGGAGTAAGTGTCTCATTTAGGGATGAGCACTCTACAATCCCTTATTCTGTACATGTCGACCAGTTGTGGGTCTCTATGTTAATCACCACCTGCTATAAGGACCATTTTCTTGCGAGAGCTGTGATATGTATTAATCTATGGGAATATGAATAAGTCATTATGATTGTGTGTATTTAGCAGAATAGTAGTAGTACATTCTCCCCTATGGCTTGTAACCTGCTAGCCACAGGTGCTTGGCACTAAACAGTGTAAGGTTCTGGCTCCATCTTGTGAAGTGGGCCTTAAATCTAATCAGAATGTAGTGGGTTAACTCCATAACATTTCTGTCACAATTGTACCAATGGGCATATTTTCTCAAGATAGTTGTTACTGTAGTTCACATGGTTGAAGGCTAGGTAAGGCTGATAATTATCTTTCTCTGCCAACAACATGAGTAGTGCTTTCTAGTACTCTGAAAGCTAGCCAGTCGAAAAGAAGCTTTGGGGGTAAGTACCAGATTGATTTCTCCTTGTTCTGTGACTTGGATATGTAATGTCTTCAGCAATAATATGACAAATGAAGGAGATAAAGGAAGTACAAAAATGCAAGTTGGCAAAGAAGAGTTCAGAGCATTATTATTTGTACATTATAATTATTCTATAAAGGACTCCACCAGAAAGCTTCCAGAGCTTATTCAGCAAAATAGCAGGATAAAAATGAATGCATACAAATCAGTAGCCTTCCTATACATCATCAACACTAAAAAGAAACCAGGGAAACAATCTCATTCACAATACCCTTAAAGACATAACCTACCTTAGAACAAATCTAGCCAAAAACATGAATGACTTATGTAACAAAAACTTTAAGACATGGAAGAGAGATTAAAGAAGATACCAAAAGATGGAAAGAAAGACCTCTCTTGCTCATGGATTGGTAGGATTCATATTATAAAAATGGCCATGCCGGGCGTGGTGGCGCACGCCTTTAATCCTAGCACTTGGGAGGCAGAGGCAGGTGGATCTTTGTGAGTTCAAAGCCAGCCTGGTCTAAGAGTGAGTTCCGGGACGGTTAGGGCTACAGGGAGACCCTGTCTTGAAAAGTCCAGAAAACAAACAAACAAAAAAGGCCATGTTACCAAAAGCAATTTACAGGTTTAGTGCAATCGCTGTTAAAATTCCCACACAATTCAGAATGGGAAAATAATTTTTATCTTGGAAAGAATGACCATCTCTCTTCCATTCCTTTTCAAAATCATGTACATGTTGGCACAGATTGTTGACTCAGCAAATCATTAGGTTAGTCAAAAAATATTTGAAATCATTCAATTCCAGGCATGGTATTCTATTTACTTTCTATTATTGAGATAAAATGTTGTGACCAAAATCAGCTTGGGGAAGAGAAGTTTAGGACTTACACATCCCAATCGCAGTTCATCACTGAGTTCAAACAGAAGGATGAAGCACAGATCATGAAGGAATGGTGATTACTGGCTTGCTTCTCTGGCCTGTGATCAGCCTGCTTTCTTATACAACCCAGACCACCTGCTCAGAAGTGGCAACACCCACAGTGGGCTGTGCCTTCCCACATCACTCAACTATCAAGAAAATGCCTTTCAGGAATGTCCGTTGGCCAGTCTGATAGAGGAAATTCTCCAGTTGAGCTTCCGTCTCCCCAGGTGTGTCCAGTTGATAACTGAAGTTATCCAGCACACACAGCTAAATGCTGTCTATCTGCACTTGAGTGCTGTGGGAACACTTGCTGAATGGAGTACTTGACCTTTGGAGCTAGTAGGGAGTGGATTTATCTATAAGATGCCAGCTGTTCCTCCCAGTCCCTCTCTTGTGACAACCAAAGTGTCTTCAAACATTGCTAAACATCTGGATGAAATTATCACCAGTTGATAAACCAAAGAACATTACAGAAATAAATGGACAAGATAAGACATGGAAATGAATGAAAATTTAGGTACAAATCGTGATTGTTGTAGTCTTGAATTTCTGGATTTCTGCACTGAGTCGATTCATGATATCAGAGGCTGAAGATCCTTATCAAGATTTATTGACTCACCCTGAGGCTTATGATGAGCTGGCACTGCAAGATATATATTCCTTTGACTGTGACCAGAGGTGCTATTACCATGCTTTTAAATCTTGGATCCGTGAGGACAAAAAAAATTTATAGCAGGAATCTTCAACATATCACCTTACCAATGTCTTTCATTATACACACAAACACACACACATACACAAACACACACGCACACTCACACAGTATGCATACTGGCAAACCAGCTAGTATTGATATTGTTATCTTTCCATTCGGGTTATTTACTAGCGTATCTAATTGAATTTCAATTTTTAGTTCTCACAGAAGAATTTAGTGTGACCCTATATATCTGTTCTGAGAAAATTTACTTCTTATTTTTGGTTGATAGTTTACTCGAGTATTAAAGTCTTTCTATAATATTTTGGATGACTATTGTCCTATCATCTGACATTTTGGGCAATTCAATATCTCTGACCTATTTAATGTTGCACCTCATTTCTGCTTTTGTCAAGATGAACTTAAGAAAATGTGCTGGGGCACAAATGTTTACTTACAATTTATTGCTTATTACATACAATAAAAATCTAATAAAGCATCATTATTATCAGAATGACAATTATACACATACATGTACACATAGCGTGCATGTATTTATTAGATTTATTAGATCATATACATAGTGTGTCTGCGTGTGTCTGTGTTACTTTATCTTTGGTGATTATACATCACAGGCACTATCTAAAGATGAATGAAGCTTCATATTTAAGATCTGTCCATGGACCCACACTCTGTAGACTTGTAATCTCCACATTTGGCCATTTATGACCTTATGAGTTCTTGGCCCCCTGTTGCATGAGAGAGCTTCCTTAATGAGAGTTAAGAGATTAGTGCCCTCTTGACTGCTTGTTCTATGTTGTGTGAGCCTTAAGTGTAGAGGTTGCATTGTAGATATGCTGCTTATCCCTGGCCACAAACAATGTCTGTGAGCGACCAGTTGTCATAGTCTATAATAGTCTTCATCTTGTGGAAAAGAAGTTTCTTTGATGAGTGGTGTCTAGGATATTTGTCTGTAAAGATAAGGATATATATTTTGAAGTTAGTAAGAAGTTACATTAGCCTAGGGACATGACAACCTTGGGAATTTCTCTAAGATCTCTGACCTCTTCAGCCATGTGTATTTGGCTACGTTAACAGTACCAGTATGTTAACGTTAACATGAGTTTCCTCCCATTGAGTAGGCTTAAAGTCAAATTAGTTAGCCATTGATTGCCCCCAAGATAAAAGTGCCACTACTGCACAAGTCTAGTATGCTGTGCAAGACGTTGATGTGGATATGTGGTCGTAAAGCTGGTGTTGGGGCAGTCTTCTTTTTTTTTTTTTTTTATTTTATTTTATTTATTTTTGTATGTGTATGAGTGTACTGTCTGCATGTAGGTTTGTGCACCCGTGTCGTGCAATGCCGCGGAGGTCAGAAGAGGGTGTCGGATTCCCCTGGAACTGGAGTTCTCCTGGAGTTGGAGTTTCAGATGGTTCTCAGCCGCCATGTGGGTGCTGGGGATCGAACCCGGGTCCTCTGTAAGAGCGGTCAGCGCTCTCAACCGCTAGGCCACCTCTCCAGCCCCTGGGGCAGTCTTCTTGCCTCTGCACCTAAGTGTTTAGAATATAGTCAAGAGCCACTCTGCATGGAAATCATTTACTTTTAGAGGGATAGGAATTAGAGGGCAACTCTATCTTTTCTCATCTGCAACACACAAATTCTAGAAATTTTTTTAAATAAAATACCTTTATTGATGTTTTGTGGATTTCATACATCATTTCTCAATCCAATTTAGGACATACTCCCCTTGTCCTGCTCCACTCCACCTCAGTTCATGCCTTCTGCCATACATGTCCTGCATCTTTCTCTCAGTCTTTTTAAAGTTTCTCTCTGCAGAGGTTTATTGTTTTGGGCAGAATTTAACTGTATCAATCAGTTCTTTGACCCAGTCCTTATGTTGTTGTTGTTCCCTCCCATTGTATCACTCCAATATATAAACATCACATATGTATGAAAATTATGACCTCCAGAAATAAACTGTATGTTAATTAGAGATTACTTTTTATATTTTGTGCAATTTGTGGTAGGTATGATGCACTCTGGAAGGTTCCTCTTTTGAAGCTTAATCTAATTGTGAACCCGATGAATACATCTTATTATTTAAATCTCATGTCATTTCCCACTTAGGGTCTATTTCATAGCCCAGCAAACAAGCCTCCCTCGTCTTCTTAGATACCCACAAGCCATAACCTCTGTCAACCCCTGTAAGTTGTTATTGGACAGAGTTTAAAGATAGACCAGAAACTCAAAAGAAGAATACAGTACTAAAAGATCCCAGTGAGATAAAGTTTGTAATATTAATTTTTATACCTAAATTGGGATTATAATTTATCATGAAAATTATTAGGTAAAAAGTAAAATCAAATGCAGAGTTATTCCTGAAAAACCTAGTGTTTTATAGATTGAATGGGGGTTCCATAAACAAAATTAGTTAACTGAATAATAAGTTCTCCAAAGAAGACATACAAATGGCAAAGAAATATTATTAAAATATTCAATATCCTTAACCATCAAGGGAATGGAAATTAAAATTTCTTTGAGATTTCATGTAGCCCAGGCAGAATGGCTAAGATAGGAGAAAATGACAACTGATGAAGCATGGATATAGGAAATGGAGACACTTATTCTCTGTGGGTGGGAATGAAATCAACATGGCAGTTCCATAAATATCTAAAATACAACTACCAGATGGTCCAGCTATTCCAGTCCTGGAGATATGTACAATGGACTCTATATCCTATGATATATCTAAGTATCTCTAAGAGATAGATACTTGCTCCTCCAAGTTCATTGCTCTATTCACAATAATCAGGGGATGAAAACAACCTAGATGCCAATATCCTGACAAACAGATAAGAAAATGTGGTACATTTATATCATGGAATATTATTCATCTGCAAAGCAAATGTAGAAAACTGGAAACCACCATGTGGGTGCTGGGAATCAAATCCAGGTACTCTGCAAGAGCAGTCAATGCTCTTAACTGCTGAGCCATCTTTCCAGTCCCTGGAATATAAATGTTTAAAGTATGTTCTTATGGTTTCCTGAATTTCTTCAGGATCTGTTATGATGTTTCCTTTTTATCTCCAAGTTTATTAATTTGTGTCCATTCTACATTTCTCATAGTTGGGCCAAAGATTTATTTACTTACTTTTTTCAAAGAACCAACCTTTGATGTCCACTCTCTCTCTCTTCCTGTTCATTTAGCATTGGAACTTTTAGCTAGAGCAATAATACAGGTGAAGGAGATAAATGTATACAAACTGGAAAGGAAGAATTTGAAGTATCCTTATTGGCATACAATATAATTCTATAAATAAAGAACTGTGGTAAATGTCATAAGTTCCTGAAGTTGTATGTGCTAGACTGCCAGGAGGCTGTTGGCCTTCTGGAAATGGTAAGATTGATAACTCTACAGCCAAACTTGTGCCTGAGGCTGGTGGCCTCACAGCTGCAAGATTGATAGTCTTATAGCCAGCACACAACCACAAAGCTGATGGGCTTTGTGGTCAAACACAGCTGGGAAGCTGTTGGCTTCTGCAGCCTCCACGCATGGACAAACCCATGGCAAGAGGCTGTTGGCCTTCCAGACTGAACCAAATAAGGAAGCCAGTCCCAAGATCGCACAAGATAAAAAGCTAGCTGAAGGATTAATAGTTCCATGATCAGTCATGCTATAATAACCCAGAGATCTCTGTCACGTAGCAAAGCTTGTAGGAATTCTCTTTATTCATGCAAGGCAGGCAGCTCTATAGGCTTGAGATGGACAACCCTCATGTTGCATGACATCACCTCCCAGTAGCCAATGCCAGACCCCTACACCATCGTGCTTTGCCCCTTCTCTCAGAGTGGCCCCAGAGAGGGAAATGCAGGAGAACAGGCATCAGATGCTCCTGGCACCAAGCACGTCAGCCTGCACATGCACAATGCAGGACTGACGTCCCTCAAAGGACCCTAAAGACCACCAGAAAACTCCTAGAGCTGATAAACTCATTCAGCAAAGTAGAAGGATATAAAATGAACGCACAACAGTCAGTATCTTTCCTATACACCAACAATAAACATTCTTAGAAAGTATGTTTAGAAAGCACTTAGAAAGTTAGGACCTTGAATTATATTCAGTGTACAGAAGTCTCTGTGTGTTTAAGTCACACCAATATGGGATATTGCCCAGATGTGCTAATTCAGGATCATACACGATGCAAGAAAAAGATATATTTCTAATTTTAAAAACTAGCAGTGAAGATCCATTGTTAAATGTTTAGCGAGATAAAATTTCACTGTTGCTTTCTGAAATAAGATCAGTAGATGAAGCAACAGTGTGTTGAAACTACCTGCTAAGGATGAATCTATAAAAATAGAGAGATTATTACAATAGATAAGGGCCCAAGAATGCTCATTGCTGCAACCTCAACGTGCAACTTCCAGTTGAGTAACTATCTGTCCTGGAGAAGCCTATCCATCCCACAGCACATTCTCATCGCTAGACGCCCCACACAGGCTCCTGTATATAACTGAGACCCCTGGGAGAGTGCCCCCTACCTTGAAGGAAGAAGTAGAAAATGATCTCCTACCTTCCCATGGTCCTAGAACCATCCCAGGGAACAGGCAAAGCTCCTCTTGGCCAATGCTCTCTGGACAATTTCCACTGGAGCCGGATCTGTTCTGCAGAGAGTTGTATCAGTGTCTTCCAGCCCCATGCTGTCGGTACTGCTTTCCTACTCAGCCTACCAGACAACGGCAATACAGAAACCTTACCCAATGCGCTAATGCTTCTAGGAGATAATCCCGTCTCCTCTCAAAAGCACAGCATCCTCTGGCAGGATTTCCTTCCAGATCTCTGCCCCATTCCCATCTCGTTTCCTTTCTCTAAATGCTGCGTTTATGGATTCACATGCCAACATTTCGGTCATAAAGATAACCCATTCAGATTCACAAGTGTCAAGCAGCACACAAGAATAAAGTTTAATTTCTACCAAATAACACTTTGTTGATGAAGAACATAAATTGCATCACTAATCCACATGTTTTGACATAACATTACTCACAAAACACTTCAGTATTTTAAATTAACATACAAAGTAACAATTCTCTCCTGGTCTTCTTTAAACTGAGTTTTGTTTAACACCTACTCCTCAGCCTCCCCATCTCCCTAATCACCCTGCTTGCATGCTCCTACCTCAGCTCTCTCTAGTTCCACTTTCACACATCAGGTGCTCTATTACCCTCCACACTCCATACCCCCTTCCCTAAAGCTTCTTCTGCCTCTCTCATGGGAAGCTAAGATTTAAGAGGGAACATGTGGATTTTTCTTTCTTATCCTGTGTTAGCTCATGTAATACAAAATTTTCTAGTTGCAGCCATTTCATTTTTCTTTGTGGAGGAATACAAATTCATTGTGTCTATGAACATTTTCACTTTCCATTTACCTGTTGATGGACATTTAGGCTGATTCCATTTTACTGCTGTTGTGAATAGAGCAGGAAGAAGCATGGATGAGCTGGTATCTCTGCAGTCTGACCTAGAGCCCTTGGGAGACATGCCCAGGAGTGATATAGCTCGATCATATGATTGATCTTCTTTCAGTGTTTTGAGACACCTCCAGATTCATTTCCACAGTGGCTGCACCAGTTTACTTTCCCATCATCCTGGTATCCTTACCACCATATACTATTATATTTTTATGATAGCCATTCTGACAGAAGTGAGATGAAAATTCAAAGTAGTTTTAATTTGCATTCCATGATGGCTAAGGATTAACATGTTACAAAGTAATTCTTGACCATGTGTTTCATCTTCAACATATGTCTGTGAAGCTCACTGCCCCATTAACTGATTAGCAGCTTGGATGAGTTTGGAGTGATTAATATTTTAGAATATTTTTATTGAGTTTTTGTGCATTTCATATAATAGAGCTTAATCAAATTTAGACCCCTTATCCCATCTATGCCTCCCGTAGCTCTCTACTGGATTTCATATACACTGCAATATATGTTAAGTCCCATCAGATGGTCAAGGATTTCTACCCAGATGTCCCTCAGTGTAAGTTCATCCACTCGAGTCTAAGCGTATCCAGAGTCACTCCCTTAGAGCTTTATTCCTCACTCCACAGTAACCAGTTGCCAATAGATTCTCAGCTAGGGTTGGGATCTGCAGCCCATTTTTGAGGTTCTATGCTGGGTTTTTGTCAAATTGAGTTAGCATGCATCTGTGCTTGCTGACAGCATTGCTGCTAATTCATATGAGCAAGTTACTAGAGGTCTGAAAGCCTCTGTCTCCTTATGTTTATGCATCAACCCTGGCTCTTCCAATCTTTCTGCCCCTGATTCATGGGTAGATGGTCTAATATAGGAGTCTTATCCAGGGACAGACACACCTTTGGGTATACGCTGAGTAGTGGTATAACCAGATGTTATGGTAGATTCTAATTCAGTTTTTTTTAAGAGTTCTTAACAATGCCTTCCATAGTGGTTGCACAATTTTGCACGCCCACCAGCAGTGAATCAGTGTTTCCCTTTCTCCATATCCTTGCCAACATTTGGTGTCTTTTGTTCTACTCTTAGCCAGCCTGACTGTGGTAAGATGAAATCTTAAAGTGATTTTGAGTTTTTTTAATATAATACTTTTTAATTTTTATTTATTTTTGTATGTGTATGAATATACTGTCTGCATGTAGGTTTGTGCACCCGTGTCATGCAATGCCACAGAGGTCAGAAGAGGGTCTCGGATTCCCCTGGAACTGGAGTTCTCCTGGAATTGGAGTTACAGATGGTTCTTAGCTGCCATGTGGGTGCTGGGGATCGAACCCAGTTCCTCTGCAAGAGCATTTGGTGCTCTTAACCTCTAGGCTATCTCTCCAGCCCCTAATATAATACTTTTATTGATGTTTTGTGCATTTCAGACATCATTTTTCAGTTCAATTTAGACATATTCCCCTTTCCCTCTCCCCTACCCCACCCCAGATCATGAATTCTGCCATACATGTCCTGCATCTTTCTCTCAGTCTTTTGAAGTTTTTTTCTCTGCAAAGGTTTATTGTTTGGGGAAGAATTTAACTATATCAGTCCATTCTTTGACCCAGTCTTTATGTTGTTGTGGTTCCCTCCCAATTATACTGCTCCAAAGTATGCCTATATAAACATCATATATGTACCAGAATTATGTCCTCCAGGTATAAACTGTATGTTAACTCCAATATATTTTTAGTTCACATTTTTCCCTTTAATTTTATATTACTCTAAAACATGAATATATACCTTCCACCCATATACATTAATTATCATGTCTGAAAATAAATGGTAAGTTAATTCTAGGGCTCATTAAAAGATTCATGTTGTCAAAGACCTAGTGTGAGCATGAAAAATGTTATGAGACGTCACTTGCTAGCGTACAACTGGCCTCTGAAATGCTAGAGAGCATTACCAAAGGCCACTAAAGCAATACAGCAAAATATTGGTCTCCCTGAGACAAGCAAGACTCCTCCGTCAATATCAGCTACACCTCAACAGCCTGGAGATACTGTGCAACAGTGGCAGTCTAGTGTCTATATATATCCCAAATCTATTTGGCTATTAGCTCTCTCCTTGGAGGAATAACTCACAGTGGATGCCACAAGCTTATGTCCTCTAGTGGTTAGGAGATGTTATAAGCCACAATAAGAACTTGTCACCCCAGGGCTGGAGAGATGGCCTAGCGGTTAAGAGCGCCGACGGCTCTTACAGAGGACCCAGGTTCGATCCCCAGCATCCACATGGCGGCCAAGAACCGTCTGAAACTCCAATTCCAGGAGAACTCCAGTTCCAGGGGAATCCGAGACCCTCTTCTGACCTCCGCGGCGTTGCACGACACGGGTGCACACACTTGCATGCAGACAGTACATTCGTACACATACGGAAATAAATAAAATTAATTTAAAAAATTTTTAAAAAAAGAACTTGTCACCCTTTATAGAGAAACCACAGTTTGCGGATTAGCATACCATCCAAGCATCTGTGTCTATACTCACAGCTTAGCTTGACATAATAAGTGGTACTGCTTAAATGCCTGTACATCCAATAGCTTGTGCTTTGTTAGTATGACTAAAAAGGGTATCACTGGGAAAGCTGTCAACCCATGAAGGGAAACAACCTGAACAGACTGGAGTCCAAAATGACAACTCCAAAGAAATTAGACTGTTTTCTTCTCACCCACTTGTGCCCCTTTCCCAAAGCCCAGGGAACAAATTGCGGAAGAGGAGGCGTGGTAGATTGTAAGGGCTGCAGAGAGATAGGGGTGAATCGTGAGACTACAGGAATATAGTCTGGACTCCTGATTGATCAACATGCCTGTGCATACAAGCTTCTCCAACTGGACTATGGGAACCTTGGGTTGTTCAAAATTTGGACATAGATACTTGCAAAATGCACCAATTACCTAATTGTATGACATACTGAGTAGCATCAATGTTATCTGCAAACAACTGTGTCATTATATTGTAGAATCCCTTAAAAATAAAAAAAAATTTAAAAAAGATTCATATTATAACATCACAGTTGCTTTCATATAGAAAGAAATATAACAATAATGTTGCTCAGCTTGCCTTTCAATTAGGGGATTTGATACTAGCATCCACAAATGAGGGAAACCATTCCCTGTTTGGTTTTTTGGAGGGACTCTGCTACTTCACTTAGCATAATGGCTTCGAGTTCCATCCATTTACCTGCAAAGTTCGTGATGTTATGTTCCTTTTCCACTGCATAGAACTCCATTGTGTAGATGTACCACATTTTTGTTATCCACTCCAGTTGAGGGGCATTTGGGTTTCTTCCAGCTCTTTGCTATTGTGAAGAGGGCTGCAATAAACATAGATATGCATGTATTTTTGCAGTAGGATGAGTCTTGTGGATATATACCCAGGAGTGGTATGACTGGGTCAGGTGGTAGGCTCATTTTTGAGTCTTTTAAGGATTCTCCACACTGCTTTCCACAGTGGTTGTACGAGTTTACATTCCCACCAGCAGTGGATGAATGTTCCCCTTTCCCCACAACCTCTCCAGCATTCGGTGTCCTGTTTTCTTGATCTTAGCCAGTCTTATTAGAGTGAGATGATATTGAGTTGTATGTCTTTAATTACTAAGGTTGTTGAATGCTTTTTAAGATGTCCTTGGCCATTTTTATTTCTTGGTTTGAGAACTCTGCATTCAGGTCTTTAGCACAACTTCTTAAGCATATTTTTATTGGGCTTTTATACATTTCATAAAACAGTTATTAATCAAATTTAGACCATCTCCCCTATCCATGCCTCCACACAGGCCTGCCCCACCAGACCTGAGGTATTCTGCCATACAGGGTAAGTCATATCCAGTCAAGCATTTGTACCCAGATGTCCTTCAGTATCTAGTCAGCCTATCTAGAGATCATAAGTAAGGTCTACTCTCCCTTACCCAGCAGCAATCCATCTCCAACATTTCCTAGGCTAGGGTTGGCTGCCACCCATTTCCCTCTCTCCACTCTGGGCCCTGGTCTGATTGAGTCTGCACAGGGCTTGTGCTCAAACCCACCATTGCTCCAAGCTCACATGAGTAAGCTGCCAGTGGCCCGAAAGCCTCTGCTTTCCTATGTTCATGGGCCAACGCTGGCTCTTCCAGTCTTTCTGCCCCTTCTTCCTAAATGTTCCCTAAGCCATGAGTGGATGAGGTTTAACATAGAAATCCTATCCAGGGACACATACTCTGCAGTCTCTGCAGTCTCTTATTCTATAAAACTTGGCTACTTGTAGATATCTGTGTCCATTGCACTCTAAGGAAGCTTGGCTGGTGAGGGTTGAGGGATGCACTAGTAGTCACTCTATCCCCCTTTTCACTATGTTCCATGAGCCTTAGGGGTAGAGGTTCCACTGTAGATATGTCATCTAGGGCTGCTCATCTCTCAGACATATATTCTCTGTGTGGGACCAGTTGTAGCATTCTGCAGTATCCTCCATCTGTTGCAGAAAGAAGCTTCTGATGAGTGGTCTATAATATTCTTGTCTGTAAATATAAGGATCTATATTAGCATATGGTAAGAAATGTCATCTGTCTAGAGATATTACAGAGATGGAGTTTTCTCTATGATCTTTGACCTCTCCAGCAATGTATATTTGGTAATAATCACAGTCCCATCCTTGAGTTCCCTCCCATAGAGAGGGCTTTAAGTCCAGTTAGATAGCTTTTTTTTATTTTTTTATGTGTATGAATGTACTGTTTGCATGTAGGTAAGGCCGTGGAGGTCAGAAGAGGGTGTCGGATTCCCCTGGAACTGGAGTTAAAGACGGTTCTCAGCTGCCATGTGGGTGCTGGGGATCAAACCCGGGTCCTCTGCAAGAGCAGTCAGCACTTTTAACCACTAGGCCATCTCTAAAGCCCCAGTTAGATAGCTTTTGATAACCTCCTAGATAAAAGGGCCATTAGTGCACCAATAGAGATAGTGTGTTGTGCCAGTCCTTGTTATTACACTTGACAGTTGGGTTGGACCATTGATTAATTTCTATCTTGACAGCTTGCATAGTATCCTGTGGAACTATGAGAGTAGTCTTCATGGAGAAGGCTTCCAGGTCAGTTCCTTCTCCATTGCTCATAGTCCTGGTTTTGAAGTGTGTCCTGTCTTCAACAGTAGAGTCTTACCTTTCAGTTCTGCAAGATAATCAATTGCCTGAGCCCTTGGTTAGCCCAACTTTTTATAGGGTCATTTATTTTATTGTTTCTTTTGTTGTTGTTCTTTGTATATTCCAGATATTAATCCTCTGGCAGAGGTACAGCAGGTGAAGATTTTCTTCTACACAGTGTGGTTCCTTCTCATTTCCTTCATTGTTTCTTTTAGCTGTACAGAAGCTTTTTAGTGTAATGAGGTTCTACTTTGATTATTTACTTTAATGCCTGAGCAATGCCTGGTTTACAAAGTCCTGTCCTACACCTATATCTTGTAGGATACTGCCTGTTTTCTTCTAGAAATTTCAGAGTTTCAGGTCTCATATTGATGTCTTTTTTGCCAACTTTTTATTGAAGTTTTATGCATTTCATACAACATTTCTCAATCAAATTTACACCTATCCCCCCTCCTTCCCCTGACTGCGCCAGATCTCATGCATCATGCATTCTGCCATACATGTCTTTCATCTATTTCTCAGTCTTTTTTATTAATTTTCAATGCAGAAGTTTACCGTTTGGAGCAGAAGTTTACTATTTCAGTCAGTTTTTTGACCCAGTCTTTTTTTTCTTAATTTTTATTAAGCTTTTGTGTATTTCATACAATATTTCTTAATTAAGTTTATGCCTGTCCCCCCATCCGTGCCCCATCCCCCGTACTCATGCATTCTGCCATATATGTTGTCTGTCTTGTATCTTTTTCTCATCTTTTTTTTAACTATTTTTTGATGTCAAAGTTTAGTGTTTGGGTAAGTTCTTTGAGCAAGTCTTTTTGTTGCTGTTGTTCCCCTTAATTTTTTTTCTCCAAAAATTCTGGGACCACAGGCTCCATCTCAGTGTCTTGAGTGCTGTGATCAGGGCTCCATCTTGGCATCTTGAGTCCTGGGATCACAGACTCCATCTCGGCATCTTGAGTGCTGGGATTCCGGGCTCCATCTTGGCTTCTTAAGTGCTGGGATCACCAGCTCCATCTCAGCAACTTTGGAAGCTGGTTGTCAGGAATAATACACTGCTGGCAAGTCTGTCCCAGGGGTTCAAAAAAAAAAAAAAGGTGGTTCTTTTCAGGGGGAGAAAAAATACCCCTGGACAAAGTCACAGCACCATTATATTAGGTTATAAAGGTGCAAACCCTCAGATAAAAAAGCACATGAGACTTTCAGGAACATGATTTGCTTCCATGTGGGGCTGCCAGAGTGGGCCACCTGCAGGCACGTGGTGGAACGGGTAACAGAAGCAGTGGGGGCAGCGGCAAAGGCAGGGGCAGGAGCAGGAGTAGGGGCCTCATACTGATGTCTTGAATCCATTTTTAGTTGGCATTTGTGCAGGGTGAAAAGTAAGGGTCAAATTTCATTCTTCTACAGGTAGAGATACTGTTTTACCATTTGTTGAAGATATCTTTCCTCCATTGTGTGTTGTCAACGATTTTGTCAAACATTGGGTCGCTGAAATTGCATACACTCTTTTTTTTTTTTAATTTTATTTATTTCTGTATGTGTATGAATGTACTGTCTGCATGCAGGTTTGTGCACCCGTGTCGTGCAATGCCGCGGAGGTCAGAAGAGGGTGTCGGATTTCCCTGGAACTGGAGTTCTCCTGGAATTGGAGTTTCAGACGGTTCTCAGCCGCCATGTGGGTGCTGGGGATCGAACCCGGGTCCTCTGTAAGAGCAGTCAGCGCTCTTAACCGCTAGGTCATCTCTCCAGCCCTACATACACTCTTATATGGGGGTTCTATTATGTTCCATTGATCTAGCGCCTGTTTTTGTTCCAGTACTGTGCTGTTTTTATTATGACTATGATTCTGTAACAGAGTTTGAGATCTGGTATAATGATCTGATTTGCTTTGCTCAAGATTCTTTTGTGAGACACCTAGCTGAGGTCTTTTGTGATTCCATGTAAATTTTACAATGGCTTCTTCTAGCTCTGTGGAGAATGCCATTGGGGATTTTGTTTGACATCGAATTGAATGTATAGATTGCTTTTTACGTAAGATTCTCATTTTCACAGTATTAATTCTACCAATCCATGAGCACAATAGGTCCTTCCATCTCCTGCTGTCTTTCTCTCATTCTTTAAAGATTTAAAATTTTATTGCAGAGACATTTAATGTCTTTGCTTATGTTTATTCTTTTATATTTTTAAGGTTGTTGTGAGTGAGAGGTTTTACATGAATGCTTTTCCTGATTGCTTGTTTTGGGTAAATAGAAATACCACTGATTTCTGTAAGTTGATTTCATAACCTGCCACCTTACTGAAAGTATTAATCATTTCACGCCATTTTCTGGTGGATCTCTTGGCATCTCTTATGTGTAATATCATATTATCTTCAAATAGTGATCATTTTACCTTGTCTTCACCAATTAATACTTCTTTAATTTACTTCTCTCATCTTATTGCTCTAACAAGTGTTTCAAGCACTATATTTTTTTTATTTTATTTATTTCTGTATGTGTATGAGTGTACTGTCTGCATGTAGGTTTGTGCATCCATGTCGTGCAATGCCGCGGAGGTCAGGAGAGGGTGTCGTATTCCCCTGGAACTGGAGTTCTCCTGGAATTGGAGTTTCAGACGGTTCTCGGCCACCATGTGGGTGCTGGGGATCGAACCCGGGTCCTCTGTAAGAGCGGTCGGTGCTCTTAACCGCTAGGCCACGCTTGAACAGGAGTGGAGATAATAGACAGTCTTGTCTGGTTCCTGATTTTAATGGGAAGGCTTCCAGTTTCTTTTGATATAGAATGTTGTTGGCTGTGGGGTTTTTTTTGTGTAGGGATATAATTATGTTGAGGTATGTTTCTTCCAGTCCAATTCCCTCTAGGTTTTTTTTTTTTTTAATTTTTTTTTTTAATTTTATTTATTTCTGTATGTGTATGAATGTACTGTCTGCATGCAGGTCTGTGCACCTGTGTCGTGCAACGCCGCGGAGGTCAGAAGAGGGTATCAGATTCCCCTGGAACTGGAGTTCTCCTGGAATTGGAGTTTCAGACGGTTTTCGGCCGCCATGTGGGTGCTGGGGATCGAACCCGGGTCCTCTGTAAGAGCGGTCGGCGCTCTTAACCGCTAGGCCATCTCTCCAGCCCCTCCCTCTAGGTTTTTTAATATGAATTCATGTTGGATTTGGTCAAAGGCCTTTTCTGTATTTATTGAAACCACTATGTGATTTTGGTCTTTAAGTACATTTATAAGATTATAGTGCAATACAAGTTGGAGAGAACAACAACAAAAGAACAGAAAAAAACTCTGGAAAGACTCAGAAAAAGATGCAGGACATGTATGACAGAGTACAGGGACTCAAGTGGGGGCGGGCATGGAAAGGGAAGCAACTCTAGATTCAATTGAGAAATGATGTATGACTTATGGAAAAAGTTTAATAACAATTTAAAAAAAGATTTATTACATTTATTGACTTACATATATTTAACCATTCCTGTATCTCTGGACTACAGCCATCCTGATCATGGTGAATGATTTTTTTGGTGTGTGTCTGCATGCAGTTTGTTAATATTTATTAAGCATATTAAACTATAATTTTCCTTTTTTGCTGTGTCTTTACCTAGTTTGGTGTTAGAGTGATAGTAACTTGATAAAAGGAATTTAGGAGTTTTCCTTCTGTTTCTACCTTTTTGAATAATTTAAGAAGTATTGGTTGTAGATGTTCTTTGTTATGTTTTCCTTTAATCTCAGATTTTGTTTATTTGAATTTGCTTTCTTTCATTCACTCAGGAGTGTATTATTTGTTCCCTATGAGTTTGTGCAGTTACTAGAACTTTTGTTGGTGATGTGGAAATTTTTCTGTTCCCTTTTGACTATGATAGACCATTTTACTCAGCAATGTATTCTGGGTTGGCATCCATTGTCATGTAGAATAGGGAATACTTTGGCCAAGCTTTTCTGGCTTTCATAGTTTGGAATGGAAAGTCAGTTGTAATTGTAATGGGCTTTGCTTTATATGTTTCTTGATGTTCTTCTCTAGTAGCTTTCAGTACCATCTCTTTGTCCTGCACATTTAATATTTTTACTATGATATACCATGGGGAGTTTCTGTCCTGCTCTTGTCTAGTGTGTGTTCTATGTGCTTCTTGTATATGTATACATGAGTTTTCCCTTAATTGGGGGAATTTTTTCTGTAATCCTATTGAAGAACTGGTTTATGCCATCAACCTGAAGTTCTTCTTTTTCCTGTATGCCTACGATGTATAGATTTGGTCTTTTAATGGTGCCCCACATTTCCTATGTATTCCATTCTTGTTTTTTTTTTTTAATTTATTATAGTCTTTGTTTAAGCAATCCAGTTCTTCAACTTGTTGTTCAGTCTTGGTATTCTGTTTTCCATTTCACTCATTCTGCTTGTGAGGCTTTCTCCTGTCATTTTAAGAAGATTTCTTGAGTTTTCAATTCCGTCTTCATTTTGCTTGGGTTTTCCTCAGAAGTTTTCTTTTGTTAATGCACTTTCCAAGCCCTGAATTGTTTTTCTCTTTCCACCATATACTTGTATTTACTTGAGCTTTAGTCACAAGTTTATGTTTCTCCTCTTTGAGTTCTTTGAGTTGTTCATCTGTGTGTTCTTTAAGTTCTTTGATCACGTTTATGATTGTTCTATTAAATTCTGCATTGTGG
This sequence comes from Rhizomys pruinosus, assembly GCA_009823505.1. Taxonomy (NCBI): domain Eukaryota; kingdom Metazoa; phylum Chordata; class Mammalia; order Rodentia; family Spalacidae; genus Rhizomys; species Rhizomys pruinosus. Next base: position 1,045,649 of record VZQC01003229.1, read on the forward strand.
GGTTCCTCTGGGTGACTCTCATTACAGCACACTTCTGTAATACTGGTGGGTTGTGTTGGGAATATATTCCCTTGGTTTTTCATATTATTCGTTATGTTTTTACTTTGTCATTTGGGCAGATGGATGTCTTCTGTTGGGTGTGTGTCTGATATAAAACTCTATTTTGCATTTATTTAGTTAAAATTTGGTTCTGTTTATATAGTTGATGTAGTTTGGCTGCTTTTTGGTCAAGTAAGTCAGGTAGTGTGTGCTTCAAGTTCTCACAAAATAGCAAGCAAGTCTGTTGTAGGCAGATCAGGTGGTAGACCAGGGCAAGGTGGGGTGGGAGGTGTCTAATAAACCAGGCAGCGTTGGTGTGGACCCTGAAACTGGAGAATGCATCTAGTCTGGGTACAAGTAATTGAGACACAGTGGACAGGGGCTAAGTTAGTCCAGATATCTGAGATAGGAAGAATAGGATCAGGCCTGTGCCCAAGGCGAGGAGGAGGACAGTGTCGGGAGGGAATGAAGCTGCTTGGGGTGCAGGAGAATCAAGGCCAGAGGGTGCTTTCTGCCTTACCAGAGTAGTAGTCAGATGTGTGGCAGGCAGAGCAGAAGGCCAGGGGCAAGGCATTGGTGGAAGCAACCTGTAGAGAGCGTAACAAACCAGGCAGAGTATGTGTAAGCCCTATAGCTGAAGATTACAGCTTGTCTGGTTGCAGGAAATCAAGACACAGTGGGACAGGGTCTCGACTAAGAGGCTGGTAGAGAGATCTGAGGCAGAAGGAGCAAGAAGGGGCCTAGGCCAAAGTGTAGAAGGGGAATTGTGTGAGAAGAGAGTGGAACTGCATGGGGCACAGGGGAAATCAAGGCGCAGCAGGTGGGATTTGACTTAAGAAGATAGTAGGAAGTCTTTAGCAGAAAGATCAGGAGGCCAAGGTGTGGGCGGGGACAGATTGTGGAGGTTCTAACAACAAACTAAGCGGTAGAGCTGAGCTAGTCTGGGTGTCTGGGATCAGGAGGAAGCATTCCAGTCTGGAATAAGAGGTAGTCCAGAGAGCTGAGGCAGAAGTGCAAGAGTCGGCCTATGTCCAAGAGAGACAGAGAGCAGGAGAGTGGAGTGGCCAAGGGTACAGGTCCCCTGATTCTTGAACCTGATCTCAGTGGTGTGACTCAGTTTGGCCAAGGAAATTCCAGGGAACAAGTTAAAGCGCAAGCTCTTGTCATCATTTAGAGCAGAGAAAACCCACCTGGCTCATCTAACTTAAACATGCCTGAACCAGAGCCCAAGGATTCCACTCATCCCATTGGAAGCCGTGTTTAATAAGGTAGCTGCTGTGCATTCTTGTCGTGTGAGAGCGACCTTTGCTGGCTCCAGAAGAGCAGCAGACACAAGGAGCAGAACTGTCAGTCAAATGTGTGTGTCACATTAAGCAGCCTACCTGTAGTTTCAGGTGTTGGTTGTACACCTCAACTATTATGATGTATTACTAGTACATGCTGCACAACTAACTCTGCCTCTATTGTTTCTGCCATGTTTGGAAGCACCCCCCCCAAAAAAAAAAACAGTTGTTAATGTCTGTGTATATATAATCACATTAAACTGGAAATGTATTCAAAGAGTAACATCACTCAGTACTGACAAAACATTAAATGAGCAAAATCTGGTTCTAAGGAAAGTTTCCTAAAGACAAAACCTAAACTTGAGAACTTGGGTTATATTTAGTCCAGGTAAAGTCCCTGTGTGGTTTTTAAGACTCGTCAGTATTGCATATCAAAATGTGCTAGTTCAGTAGAGCTGTTGAAAGATAAAGAGCGTTTTTATAACCAAACAAGCAGTGAAGATCAATGATGAAATTCTCAGAATGAGATGAAATCCCAGTGTTGCTTTCAGAAATACAGTCAGTGGGTGAAACCACAGTGTGTTGAAACTGCAAATACGAACGCACATGATAGAGCGTTTACTGCAGCAGCAAGGGCCCTGAGGATGGTCCGTGCTTGTGCTGGATTGCTTCAGCTGTCAACTCGACACATCAGGGAGGGAATCTCAACTGAGGAGTTGGATTGGCCTGTGGCCATGTGTGTGGGGTATTTTCGTGATTGTTGTGTGATGTGGGAGGGGCCATCCCACTGAGGGAAGTTCCACCCTTTGGCCGATGGCCCTGAGTTGTATAAGCAAGCAGGCTGAGCTCAGGCCAGAAGGGCAAGCCAATAAGCAGCATTCCTCCATGGCCTGTGCCTCCAGGTTCCTACCCTGAGTTCCTTCAGTGATGAACTACGACCTGGGAGATGTAAGATAAACCTTTTCCTCTCCAGGTTGGTTTTGGTCAGTGTCTTTATCATATCACAGTAATAGAAACTAACTAGGTCAGTGCTGTAGCCTCAACATGCACCCTTGAGTGACCATCAGTCCTGCAGAAGCCCTGTCACCAGCAGGCCGCCTCTGCCCGCTGTGCATTCTCCTCTCAGCCTGCACTGTGTGTCCTGCACAACTTCTTGCACATCACACAACCAAGCCCTGAAAGAGCACTTCTTACCTTGAAACTAGAAACAAAAAAAGACCTCCTCCAAACTTTCCAACATTCTAGAACCGTACCAGGGAGAGAGGCAGCACAACTCCCAATCAGTGCTCTCTGAACCATTTCCACTGTGGTGTGATACATGATGTCAGGGTCTTGTAGCCCTCTGCTGACACTGCTGCTCCCTGTGATCACCTCACCCAGCTTACCAGACAGCATCAGTAAAGAAACCTTACCCAGTGCACTAATGTTTCCAGGAGATGATCATGAGACTCCTCTCACAAGCTAAGGACCTTTGAGAGAATCTTGCATTGAGATCCTTGCCAACCTCCATTCTGTTTCCTTCCCCTAAATACAGTATTTAAGGATTTACATACATAAATGTTATCACACAGAGAAAACTGATTCAGATTCCTATAACAAGTATCAAACAGGATCTAAAAATAACTTTTAGTTTTAAATAATTTAATTGATACATTTATTTTCCCCATTTTTTATGCTTTTATTGATGTTTTGTGTATTTCAGACATCATTTTTCAGTTCAGTTCAGGCATATTCTCTTTTCCCTTCCTCCCACCCAACCCCAGATCATGCATTCTGCCATAACTGTCCTGCATCTTTCTCTCAGCCTTTTTTATGTTTAGGAATTCACATTTTTCTCCATTAATTTTATATTACTCTAAAATTTGCATACATACTCTCCACCCATATACAGTAATTACAGAGTCTGAGAGTAAGTGGCAGATCAATTCTAGAGCCCATTAAGAGATTTACATTGTAACAACATAGTTGCTTTCAGACAAACAGAAATATAACAATAATGTTGTTCAGCTTGACTTTCATCTGGGGATTTAGTGTTAGCATCCACAAATGAGGGAAACCATCCGCGTTTTGTTTTTCTGGGACTCTGCTACTTCACTCAGCATAATGGCTTCTAGGTCCATCCATTTACCTGCAAAGTTCATGATGTCATCTTTCTTTACTACTGAATAGTACTCCATTGTGTAGATGTACCACATTTTTGTCATCCACTCATATGTTGAGGGGCATTTGGGTTGGTTCCAGTTCTTCATTATTGTGAAGAGAGCAGCAATAAACATGGACGTCCATGCATCTTTGCAGTAGGATGTCTTGTGGGTATAGACCCAGGAGTGGTATGGCTGGGTCAGGTGGTAGGCTCATTTTGAGTCTTTTTCGTGTACTCCACACTACTTTCCATAATGGTTGTACAAGTTTACATTCCCATCAGCAGTGGATGAGTGTTCCCCTTTCCCCACAATCTCTCCAGCATTTTGGTGTCTTTCATTTTCTTGATCTTACCCAGTCATATCGGAGTGAGATGCTATCTGAGAGTGGTTTTAATTTGCATTTCCTGAATTATTAATGATGTTGGATACTTTTTTAAGATGTTTCTCAACCATCTTTACTTCCTCACTGGTGAAGTCTCTGTTCAGCTCTTTACTCCATCTTTTGAGTAGGTCATTTGTTTTCTCACTTCTTTGTTTTTTGAGTAGTTTATATATTCTTGACATTAATGCTTTGTCAGATGTATCACTCATGAGATTTCCTCCCAGACATATTTATTTATTATATATGTATGTGTTCTGCCTGCATGTGCATATGTGTGCCACGTGCATTCCTGGTGTCCATGGAGGCTTGAATAGGGCATTGAATCCCCTGGGACTGGAGTTCCAAACCTAAGTCCTCTGTAAGGGCAGCCAGTGTTTTTAACTATTTAGTCATCTCTCCAGCCCCCAATACATTAAGACTAGTTTTTAGCAAAGAATATAAATAATGGGCACTAATCCTCCTTTTAACACAGCATTAGGAAGGAAACATTTTTATGTTTAGAATACACAGTGTTCCTATCAAAAGCAGCTTCTAATTTTTACATACGGGTATCTAAGTGAGAGTGAATACATGAAACCAGAGAGGGGAAGGAAGGGGATTTGAGGGGGAAGAGTAGGAAGGGTGACAGAACACACATAAAAGTGGGGTGCTCTCAGAGAGAAAGGGTGTAGGCTGGGATGGCAGCAGGGAGTGATGGATGGAGAAGGTGAGGGGCAGGTCAGCTAAAACTAAAGTGTGTAAGAAATGCCCTAAGGAAACTTGCTACTTTGGAAGCATATAAAGATACATTTTAAAAAGACAGCTCACAAAGTATACAAATCAGGAAATATCTGCTCTGGGGCCACAATATGATCAATGAAATCAATAGAAAGAAGAAACCAGTAACATAAAATCCACAGCAATATGCTTCTAAATCACATGAGTCGAAGGAAAAAATCTAAAAGGAAGAATCACAAAATTTTTTAAGACACTTTTAGCTTGGCTCTGGTGAGATGGCTCAGTCAGCAAGTACTTGCCTTGCAAGCACAAGGACCATCCCCAGCACCCCTGAAAAAGCCAAATGTGGAGGCTCGTTCCTGCCACCCCAGCTCCAGGGAGGTGGGAACAGGACCCTACTGTTTACTGGCCGGTCAGTCTAGCCAACCAGTAAACACCAGGTCCCAGCAAGAGACCTTGTCTAAAAAATTAAGACAGATCCATTAAAGGACACCTGACTTTGACCTCTGGCTTCTGCATGCATACACACACACACACACACACACACACTATATATATATATATATATATATATATATATATATATATATCCCACTCAAATACATGATATTCAGTGATTATCAGGAAGCAGAGGGAAACTTAAAGCACTGAAATTATATGTTAGAATTCAAACCAATATCCAAGGTTCTTTATGGAATTAATAAACAAATAATACATCAAATACAAAGTTGATAATAATAATACAGAAACTGTGGTCATTTAAAAGAGCTGGTGGGTGGGGAAGAGTGCTGTGAACCTCTGTCTCTGGGTGTGGCAGGTCATTTCAATCATAGTCACACAGCAGCTGATCACCTACTGAAGACCTGTATTAGATGTCACCCATGAACACTGAGGGAGGGAAGGGCTGAAGAGACTCCATCTCTCCTTGAGGAGCTACTATCAATGAGTTGTTAGGGGAAAGGGATCCAAGTTCCTCAATGGTGAAGCCTCTGGTACCTTGTCTAAACTCTAGTAGTCTCCATCCATGCCCTTGCAACCAATCTGATAAAACTCAGCAGCTCACAAATAAGATGGAAAGGTAGATAAGGGGCCCCTTGGAATGAAGAAAGAACTCAGCATGAGAGGGAGGGGAGGAAGGGAGAAAGGAGAGGGTGAAATCTGATCAAACAGATTGTGTACATGTGTGAAATTATCAAAACTACTACATTGTATACATACATAAAATTGAAAAGAAAGAGGAAATTAGTTTTTTAAAATCAATGAGATAAAGAGCTGGTGATTAAGAAGTCAGATAAACCCATAGTCTGTAGCCAAGCTGAGAATAAAGAGGGCTAACACAGACCACCAGCATCAGACACAAGAGGGAGACATTGATACAGCGTCCACATACACGAGACAGATAAATAGCATCTGATGGGCCAGCTATGAAGGGGGGCAGATAGAAGAGAGGATCTAAATATGATTAAGATGTACTGTATGAAATCCATGAAAATTCAATACAAATATATGCTAAAATAATTTAAATAAAAAGAAATTCTATAAACAACTCCCCCCGATTTTTATAATCTAAGTGAAATGGACCAACTCCTTAAAAAAAAAAGACACATTGTGCCAAAACTCCTACCAGAAGAAATGCCCATGTTGAATAGTCTTAAATCTATAAGGAGATAAACAATAACAAATAAATGTGTGTGAGTTGGGGATAAACATAACAACTACCTAGTGACATCCTTGCAAAGAGTAGAGTATAAAATTCAGGTTGGGAGAGGGGGAAGAAAGTTTACAGCAACCTGCCAACACCCAAGCAGATGATCAACGTCACATCATCAGCGCAAAACACATGAAAGGAGGGGCTGGAGATATGGCTCAGTGGTTAAGAGTGCTAACTGCTCTTGCAGAGGACCCGGGTTCGATTCCCAGCACCCACATGGCAGCTAAGAACCATCTTTAACTCCAATTCCAGGGTAAATCCAACACCCTCTTCTGACCTCCGCAGCATTGCACTACACGGGTGCACAAACCTACATGCAGACAGTACACTCATGCATGTAAAAAATAAAAAATAAAAACACATGAAAGGAGGCCTATCAGATTCATCAAGAAAGACATGACTTCTGTGAGCCTCCTTCAGGAGACCCAGCAACATGATACGATCATGAGAAAAACATATCAAATTCCAACTAAGCTATATCCTCAAAACACCTGACTATTATTCCTCAAAGCTGCCAAAGTCATAAAAGAATACTCAAGATCCGGGACTGGAGAGATGGCCTAGCAGTTAAGAGCGCTGACTGCTCTTGCAGAGGAACCGGGTTCGATCCCCAGCACCCACATGTGGCTGAGAATCGTCTGTAACTCCAATTCCAGGAGAACTCCAGTTCCAGGGGAATCCGACACCCTCTTCTGACCTCCGCGGCATTGCACGACACGGGTGCACAGACCTACATGCAGACAGTACATTCATACAAATAAATAAATAAATAATAAATACTCAAGATCCAAAGAGTCCCATAAATACATAGCAACTAAGTATAAACTGGGTCCTTGCATTCCACAACCAATGAGGGCAGCAAAGAGCAAAAGAAAGCCAAGTGCTCAGTCTACACTACTTATTCATAATGTATCAGACTGGGTTTTCTATAATTATGTAAGATGTTAACTGTATTTGGAGTGGACGTGAACCCTCTTCCCTACCTTCTCAAATTTTCCATAAACATCATTAAAATATTGCAATGTGATACAACCATACCAGCATGGTTAAAGTGAAAAAAATCAAACCATGTCAAGTGATGATACATGGATTCTTATATACCACAGAAAGGCATTAGGTGCACTCTGGGAAAAATCCAACCATTCTTTTCCTATAAATGATTAATGTGTGCGCCAAAATATTTTTACACAATTTCCATATCAGTGTTATTCATAGTACTCAATTAAAAGGAGCACGCCTTTAATCCTAGCACTTGGGAGGCAGAAGCAGGCTGATCTTTGTGACTTTAAGGCCAGCCTGGTCTACAGAGTGAGTTCCAGGACAGCTGGGACTACAGGGAGACCCTGTCTCAAAAAGACCAAAAAAAATGATAAAAGGATCTCAAGATCAGCATTAAGTAGTGTATGACCTTGCATAATTCTAACAATAATATATTTTGCAATAATAGGAATAAAAGACTAACACACTGGTAACATCATAAATTATACTCACACAGATGTTTAAAAAGGATCCAGTCTGGAAAGAGCACACATTATGATGTTCCATTTTAATAAATTTATACATGAGAAACTCATTGTGATATTAGAAGTTAGAACATCTTTTGCGAACCTGGTAGGTTGAAAGGGGCACATGTAACCTTCTAGAATGTTGACAACGTTCTTTTCATTGATACAAATGGTGGTTTTGAGAAGATGGGCAGTTTTTAACACATAGAAAAATTTGTCAGCTTAACCTTTCACCTGCTTAATTTTCTGTACCTGTGTAACAGTCACATTAAAACTTATACCTTTCCCTGAGGATCTCTAGGCTGTTAACAGTTGCTGAAGGAAAGTAATTTTCTTCAGTAGTGTAGTCAGTAGTGAAGGTGCCCAGGGCTATTTACATAACCACTCACACATGCTCCTGTAAGCAACCCTAATAAAGCTCATTGAAGCACACACACACACACACACACACACACACACACAAGCATGGTGGGAAGTGGGTCTAGTTGGAAAGAGGAAAAGAATCTTCTAGTGGGAGGAGAAGGAATACAAGAGAGGGCCATGGGGGTGAACGTGATCAAAATACACATATGAAATCTCATAATGAAGCCCATAATTAAGCACCATTAATGTAATGCTAAAAAACATTTTAAAATAGAAACTAACATAAAAGGTAGCCAGCATGCCAGTGAAATGATCCGCTGGAATAGAGGGATGATGGGGTTTAAAGTCATGATTAGCATCAATAGAAGGGAAAACTTATTTTATTTAGTCTGGTGATTATTGTTCCCCTACAGTGGGAACATGCAAACATGTTGTTTGCATTATTGTTTCCCTACAGTGGGAACATGCTTACATGCAAACAGTAAATTGTAGACACAGTCATTCATAAAGAATAGTCAAAGAAAACAGCAATAGTTCTCCTACTGGAATTAGAGCTCTTCATAAATGTGTACATGTGAGGCTGTTACTGAAGAGGAGTTGTTGTTTGACTGGGCAATCAGAACCTGTAGAAATAGAGAAAATGTGTACCATTAGTTGCATTCACATTTACCTTGGAAACCGAATATGTTTTCTGTATCCTGATTAGCAAGAGATAAATTCTTTCTTTCCCAGACTTCAACTATATAACAGACAAAAATACGGGATCTAAAGAAATTGCTCCATGGTTCAAAGGGTGTGCTGTTCTCACAGAGGACCTGAGTTCAGTTCCCAACATCCATATCAGGTAGCTCACAACCACCTGTAACTTTAGCTCCAGGAGACTCTGACACCTCTGGCCTCTATAGGCACCTGCACATACACAGAGACACACCCATAATTATAAAACAAAATCAATCTCTTAAAAGATAAAAATATTGCTGGCATTATGAAATCTCATGAAAACATCTGCCACTGCAATATCTCTGTGTCCTGCTGTTGCCACAAATTTTACATTAGACTCGTTCACCTAAAAGGGCTTCCTGTGGGACTGGAGAGATGGCTCGGTGGTTAAGAGCACTGGCTGCCCTTCCAGAGGACCTGAGTTTGGTTCCCAGCACCTACATGGAAGCTAACAACTTGTCCATGACTCCAGTTCTAGGTGTTCCTACTCCCTCTTCTGACTTCCATTGGCCACTGTATGACATGGGTCATATACTTACATCCATGCCAGCAATACACTTATACTCATCAAATAGAATAAAATAATAAATATTTAAAGGTGTTCCCCTCACTTTGTTCCTCATCATGCTTATTAATCTAGAGGGAGAAGAGACATATAAAGGGGCAGAATATAGATATGGCATCGACTAAAACATCAGGTCCCATAGAGTTACCCGAATGAGGAAGCAGGCCACCTTGCATCCAAATGCAGAGAAAGAGAGGGAAATGCTGGCTTCCAGCAGTGAGAGGAGCAGAATTTCAATCCAGATTGCCTTCCAAATAGGGACAGAATCCATGAAGAAAAGAAGAAGGCAAAAAGGAAAGTTAAGCATGATTAGTAGACTCTGAGCCCCAGATGCTTTGATTCCAATCTGACTCTCCAATACAGAAATAGGTTAAATTTTATAATCCCAAACTAAAATGAGAACTTGAGAAGATAATTCTCAAATGGTTGAAATAAAATGGATGCTGAACTTTCCACTCTTCAAGGAATCCATATTAAATAAGCCATCCCCTATAATTCTCCTGGATTAGACATATTCTCTATTGTTTGATTTGATTTCTTTTTCTTTGAACCGAAAGATGTTATACTGATATCTGTATATGGATTTGTATGTGTTCACATACAGAACAAAGGATGTCTATGTCTATGAAACTTTTATCATTGCTCTTGCTTTGTGTTCAAAAGCTTCCAAAACTCTTAACTTGGGAATTCAAATTTCACAACACCTGCCACCCCAGGGCACAGCCATGAACCACCCCAATGCTCTTTCCATCTTTGAAGAAACTTCCTACAAACTACCCTTACATCATAATTATCCTGGGAATAATATTGGGTAAAGAGAGAGAACTCTGCACAGCCGTGTTAGAAAAGATATGCCACTTCTCGCCATGAAACCCAAGCTGTCCAGGATCGATGACAAGACATCTTCAATATAAATTTTGATATAAATTATAAATTATAAATTCTTAAAAAAAGAATTCAGGCAACAAAATCAGATCAGAAACACTTACCAAAGTTCTGCATTCTTGTGTAGGATTATCAGCTAAATTTATACTTATTAAAATTGTCCCTATACCTGCCACGATAGCGCTGACCACATTCAATGCCAGGCTGCATCCGATCTGGAAGATAACAGTAAGTGCTCACCACATTTCTCTGGCTGCTGTACTTCTTCACTTCGAAGAATACAAAAACATTTTATTTTGAAAAGAATGAAGATACATTGTCTTGGTTTCTTTCCCTGTCACTGAGATAAAATACTCAAACAGAAGGAATGGAAGGGGGAGGGGCCTATTTGGATCACACCTCTATTTCAACTTTTTATTTTTTTTTCATTTTATATGTATGAGTATTTTGCCTGCACGTAAGTACAGCATGTGCGTGCAATGTCTATGGAGGCAAGAAGAGTATGTTGGATCCCCAGGAACTAGAGTTAAGGATGGTTGTTAACTGCCATGTGGGTACTGGGAACTAAATTCTGCTCTTCTGGAAGAGCAACCACTCCTCCTAACCACTGATCCATCTCACCAATCCCTGTTTTGGCTCACAGTAGGGTAGTCAAGGCCACGGGAGCTTCAAGCAGCTGGTCACATCACATCCTCAGTCAGAAGCAAGGAGAGATGAATGCAGACTGCTGTTCAGATCCCTTTCTCCTCTTACGCAGTCTAGGTCCCAACCAGGGGGTGATGCCACCGACAGTGGGTAGGTCTACCCACCTCAGTGTAGTCCGGATAATCTCCCAGAGATATGCTCAAAAGCTCATCTCCCAGGTAATTCTAGAATTGACAGCACTAACCATAACACACATTCTCAAATATTTTTACTAACTGTAATAGCAAAAGATGCTTATGGTTGAAGCATTGAACCTTGTATTTATAAATTAAAATAACAAGTGAATTTTTAAATAAGTGACATAGGAAAATTAGGTCTATCTTCAGTTTCCTGAGAGAAGGATTTATGGCGATCCCTTATAGTCAGAGATTTGGGGAGCCGGAGGCGGGTTCCTACATCATGTCATCACTCAGAGCAGGTCTGGTTGGTTGATTGTTTCAGGTCCATGAATACTCACCAGGTTTAGCGTCAGCCTCCTTCCAGCAGCAATAGACATGGCTCCAGATGTGAAGAACTGGGAATAAAATGATGTTCTCAGCCTTGTGATTGTGGACTTGGACTTGTACTAAATATACCTACAAAGATATTAGGTCAGATATGTGGGTCTAAGTATTGAAATGCCAGGGTGAGTCACCAATTTTTTTAAATAGATGGTTGCAAGGACTGGATATAGTATTCTACCACTGAGAACGATGAGTTACTCTAACATACTCACAAAAAATGATCCCCAGAATGGATATCCTCCAATAACCTTGATGGAAAAACATCCACATCTTATAAAACTGGAACACAGGCCTATACCCCATAGGCAGACTTCTGCCAAACCAATCAGGATCTGTGCTACCTGAGGAGTGAAAATACAATGCTTTGAGTGTGTACCATGAAGGACCCTCGTAAGATGGCTCTGTAGTCTTTATACAATGCCTCTCTCTATCTCCTGCTTCATAAATGGCAGCCAGAGTAAAATCTTCAGGATTCATTCCTCTGTCAAGTCTAGGCCTTTTTTGCTGGGCATAATGACAGTTTTCTTTCCTAATGTCTTTAGAGAAATGCATTTTCCTTCTAGATTGTGATACCTGATTATCTTCAAAGAATTGGAGCTGGGGAGAAGGCTCAGCAGTTAAGAGCACTGGCAGCTCTTGCAGAAGACCTGGGTTTGATTCCCAGCACACACACAGCAGCTAACAACCATCTGTAGCTACAGTTCCAGGCAATCTCATGCCCTCTTCTGGCTTCCATAGGCATAGCATGCATGTTGTGCACAAACATTCATGAAGGCAAAAGACTTATCACATAAAATAAAAATAAACCTTTTAAAATCTATTTATTATGAAGCTCAAAGAGGTTACTCTCAATAAAGGTATCATTGGGTAGCTCCAGAACCAGAACGGACATTTCCTTCTCTCAAGAAATGATTGTGTCCCAAAATACCACAGGATAGGTCATGATGACTCACCCCCAGGATCTGAGGCTTCCCCTTCTGAAAGAGCTTCAAGATGTCTCCTTGGTCTCTTTCCATGATACAATCTTCCTGTAGAGAATCCACAGCAAAGTTGCTGGCAACTGATGGTCCTGATGCCTTAATGTATTCTTTAGTGATATAAAATACAAATTTGTGAGGACAGGATCTACTTTACAACCCCAATTACTCATGAAAATTACCTTGAAGAGAATGAGTATCTCAAAGCAGTTCAATATGATAATATGAAAATTAGCTTTGTCACCTTGACAACCTAGAATCACCTGGAAAAAGAGTTAGTCTCGATAAGGGATTATCTATATTGTGTTGGCATGTGGGGGGTTATCTTGAGATAACTTATGTGAGAAGGCCCAGCTAACTGCAGGCACCACCAATCCCTGGCATCCTGAACCTTCTAAGGGTAGAGAATCTGAGCTGAGCACAAGCAGGGAGCGAGTAGGCCTGCAGCACCCATGTGTTCATTTCTCTCCTCTTTTTTTAAATTTTTTTAATTATTATTATGTGTATGAGTGTACTGTCTGCATGTAGGTTGGCGCACCTGTATCATGCAATGCCTCAGAGTTCAGAAGAGGATGTCAGATTCCCCTGGAACTGGAGTTAAAGATGGTTCTTAGCTGCCATGTGGGTGCTGGGAATCGAACCAAAGTCCTCTGCAAGAGCAGTCGGTGCTCTTAACAGCTGAGCCATCTCTCCAGCCCCTCTCTCCTCTCTTGACTCTGGATGTGATGTGACAGACTGTCCCCAAGGTCCTGCAGCCATGACTTCCCTGCATTGATGGCCTGGAGCCTGGAATTATGAGCTAAAACAAACTCCTTTCTGCCTAAGTTGCTTTTAGTTACAGTATTTCATCACAGACACTGAAGGAAGAATCCACGGTAAGCTAAGTTCTGTGTGTTCTATTTCAAGCTAAACATTGTGTAACCTTAGATAAATATTTCCTAACATCTTGTTTACATCCTGAAAACTGAAAATGAGTGTTTCAGGCCTGGAGAGATGGTTCAGCCGTTAAGGGCCCCTTCCTTGCTCTTTTACAGAAACTTTTTCCCAGCAGCCACAGAGAGTCGATCACAACCACTTATAACTCTACTCCAGCTCCAGGAAGGATCTATTGCCTCTGGCCTCCATGAGCCCCTGCACACACATGTACATACCCACACATAGACACACATGGATACACATAACTACAAATAAAAAATAAATCCAAGATGCTAGAGAGATGGCTCAATGGTTAAGAGTGTTGGCTTTTCTTACAGAGAACGCAGGTTCAGTTCCCAGCATCCACATGACAGCTAACATCCATCCACAGCTCCAGTTTTCAGGGAATCCAATGCCCTCTTTTAGCCTTTACAGGTATTGCATGCATGTGGTACACCTACATACATGTAGGCAAAACACTTCAACATGTAAAAAATAAATCTTTAAAAAAAATAAATCTTTTAAAAGAAAGAAAGTGGATATGGTAACATTACCTAATTAAGATTTGTAATATGTCCTAATTCATGTTTGTAACATGTCTAAATGATCTAGCAACTTTTCACTTATGTAAAATTTTGAATGCCTAGCATATTCTTATCTCCATTTTTATTTTGATTGACAAATAGCAATTACATACAAATATGGCACAATGTCATATTTTCCTGCCTCTATAATGGTAGAATAACTATATGAAGATAATTAAATTACCCATCATTGTGGCTGCAGAGACTGCTCAGTGGTTAAGAGCATTGGTTCATCTTATAGAAGACCCTGGTTCAATTCCCAGCACCCATATGGTGGCTAATAACCATCCATAACTCCAGTTCCAGGAGATCTGATGCCCTCTTCTAACTTCTGCAAGCACTGCATTATACAAGTGCACTTACATACATGCAGGGATAACACTCATACACATAAAAATAAATAACAAAATATTAAAAAATAAATTACCTATCATTTTACATGCTAATCACATAATTGTAATGAAAAAAATTTAAACTAACCTTTTAAGAATTTTTTAAACATATATTACTTGGAGTCTGATGCCCAGGCTCTGTGATAGGTCTATAAACATAATTCCTCTTATCTTGATGATACTGTATGTTCTTTGGACAAAAGTATCTTTATTTCATGCTTCTAAGGCTTCTGGCCATCATCATGTCCCTCTTCCACCTTCCCTTTGAGTGACCATCACTATCACCAGCAGGTCTCTCCATCCCACAACGCATTCTCACACTGCATGCACTAGATGCCCCACACAGGTTCCTACATGTTGCCCATTGAAAGCTCAGGGAAAGCTCCTCATTCCTTGAAGATGTAAGTAGAAAGCGAGCTCATTCCAACTTTCCATCATCCCAGAACTGCACCTGCTGAGCAGTGAGGCCTTTCCCAGTAAGCACTGGCTGCAACGTTTCCACCGGGATCTGCTGTGGTCACCAGAGAGATGGGACTACATCTTCAGCCCTGTGTAATGCACACTGCTTCCTGTGGCCACCATATCTAACTAACCAGAGGGTAGTGTTGTTGAAAGGCTAACCAATAAGCTAAGGCTTGCAGGAGATAATCAACAACCTCGCTCACAAGCTGTGGAGCTTCTAGAAAGAGTTTGTTTTAAGATCCATCCTCTCCTATCGAATTCTCTTTGTCTAAGTACTACACTTAGGACTTCTCATATGAAGACTTTAGTCACCTGAAAACAAATGATTCTGACTTTTTTCTTTAAATTTATTTCTGTATGTGTATGAATGTACTGTCTGCATGCAGGTTTGTGCACCCGTGTCGTGCAATGCCGCGGAGGTCAGAAGAGGGTGTCGGATTCCCCCTGGAACTGGAGTTCCCCTGGAATTGGAGTTTCAGACGGTTCTCAGACACCATGTGGGTGCTGGGGATCGAGCCCGGGTCCTCTGTAAGAGCGGTCGGCGCTCTTAACCACTAGGCCATCTCTCCAGCCCCGATTTTGACTTTTATACCAAGTGCCAAAGAGCAACAAGAAATAAAGTTTAATCAGTGCATTCTATGTTTTTTGACAAACTGGATAAAAGCCACTGATCACCATATTTGAACTTATAATAAATAAAACAGTTTATATTGTCCTACTATTTGATTTTTTTTTTAACTCGCCTATTCTGTTTCTTTCTGGAAATGGAACAAATAATGTCCTATCCCTGTCTTCTGATAGTGGTTTCTGAATATGTCTCCCATTTCTTGCATTCTTGGGTGCCATCTGTTAGTGAACACTTACTAAAATCCAAGGGCACTTAATTAATTTAGGACATTCTAACTAACAGATGTTCTCAGTGAAGGACACCATAGTCAATAACAGAAAGGTAACTGTAAAATATCCAAATATATAGGAATTAAGATGATTAGGGAGAGTCTTCTGCATCTCATGGTTCAAAGAAGAAATCTTAAAAGAATTAGAAAAGCATTGTGAAAATAAAAAAAAATAACTCATCTAAAAGTGTGGAACTATTAGGGAGAATCCTCTCTTTGCCATCTTACACCTATGCACAATTAGGTTCACATGTGATAAAAATAAGATGCACTATGGGAAGAGACATGTTCAGTTGAAAAATGATTATATGTCCTAATCTATCAAAAAACCAGAAAGGGACAACCCTCACTGTGTCTCTTAGTAACCAAACTCCTCATGAAGCCCATAAAACGAAGCCCTCAATAACCAAGGCTCCTGAGCGTCTTCCCTCACTGGCCTGCTGCTCTCTTGCTGCATACTTTGATCTCCTTCAAAGGGAACATGCTAAGTTTCTCAGTAGAGGGAGCAAAAGAGGAACTACAACAGCAAGAGGCATCCTGCAACTTCTGGTACAGGACACAGAAGCAGAGTATGTCATTCCCAACCCCGCAATACAGTACATGTGTCCACCTTCTTGCCAAGAAAAACAAATATCCGCTCACGCGGCCGGCTGCTTGCTGACTACATTGGCAGCCCTCAGGACACCTGCCCATATCCTCCTCTGGGTAAATAGCTTCTTCCTGAAAGTTTCGTGCACCCTGAAGACCACTGCCCCAGCTTGCGCCCAAACATTTACTACTCATCTGCTCTCTGTCTACACTCAAAAAGACTGGGAATTATTTGTCAATGAACTGGATGAACCAACAAACTTCTATCAGGTAGTTAAGTCATACTTTCTGCAGTAAATTAGACCCTTCTAAATGTATTCTTTCCGGAGGATAAACTTAAGTGTAGTATGCCATATGTAGTTTTTTTATTATTTATAACCTGTTATAGTAAAAGGACCATAATTGACCTACTATGTGATTTCTGATTGGACTTAAGCTGCTATAGTCACATGATGAAGTACACTTTTTTCTTTGTGGGGGGGTTGTGTGTGTGTGTTTATGCAATTGTGTGGGACAGTGCATGTGTGTGTGCTTGTGTATGTTACTGTGGAGGCCAGAGGTTGATGATAGAATGTTGGATGGAAACCTCAATTGTAGGAAGATCCGGTTTGAATTGGGGGCTAGTTCTCAGCCAGCTCCCCTCAGGACACCATGTGGTAGTCATGGGATTTCTCTGACCCTGCCCCCAAGAAGGAGCAAACAATGTGGTCCAGGCACATAATGCTAGGCAGAGCAGCAGTATGCAGGGGCATGGAACTGGGCGTCCATGATTAGCTCTGGGAGCTGACGTCATTTTGCTTATAAAAGTGAGTTGCAGCAGAAAATAAAGTGATTTCTCCATTACCATCATTACACAGAATTCCCGGCTGTTATTTCTGTGTGCATACAGGCAGAAGCAGCCCTGGATTTGGAGAGTCATGGCCAGTGGGATGGACAGCGGTCCATCAGACCATCAACCTGGTAATCTGGTGTGGGCCTGGAAGGAGATCTATCAGGTCACCAGCTGTGAAGTGAGTTATGAGTGGGTGTAGGCTGAAGATAGGCCATCAGCTACCAGCCTGAAATTCCTGTCCAGAGACCAGCAGTCTTTGGGCAGGTGGAAAGCATGGCCAGATGGGAAACATTCCGTTTTCCCAGGCTAAGGACCTGAGCTGGAAGTACCTCTCAGGTCGGACTACAAAAATAACCAACTGACCTCTGCGCCAAGGAGTCAGTTCCCTACAGTGGCTGCAGGTGGGCACTGTGCTCCCCTTCCCTTAGCAGAACTGTGCTGTACCTGCCCATAGCAAGAGAAGCTCCCACACTCAATCACAGTCCACCCTATTTTTTCCTATTTTTATTGACTTTTTATGTATTTCATACAATGCCTTCTCATATCATGTCCTCCCCCTTCCTTCATCCCCACCAGAGCCACTCTGATGGATTTCATGCATTCTATCAAATATGTTAAGGCCTATTGAGTCATGTTTGTGCATCCAGATATCCCTTGGTGTAAATTCATCCACTGGAGCCTAGTCAGGCTATCTAGCATCACTCCCTTAAAGAAGACAACTCTCCCTCACCCAAAAGGAATCAATTGCCAACAGTTCCTCACCTAAAGTTGGGGCTTCTTACCTATTCCTCCACTTCTATGCCGGAGAGGCCATAGATCTTAGAGAAAAACCTCATCTGTCAGATCCATAGACAAACATAATTTCTTACTGTATGCTAAATATGTATCCTTAGAACACTGAGACAAGGCTAACTCTCAATGCTAATCAAAGAAGTGCTTTTTGCAACAGATGGAGACTATTACAGAGTTCCACAACTGGTCACATCCAGGGAAACAGTGTTTATGAGATGCCGAGCCTTAAGTGACATATCTACAAAGGTTCTCTACGCCTAAGGCTCACAGAACATAGCAGAAAAAGAGGAAAAGAGATTAATGCATCTCTAAACTCTCATCAGTAAAGCTTCCTCATACAACACATGGTTATTAACACAGAAAGCCACAAATGGCCAAAATATAGACAATAAAAGACTGCAGAGTGGGTGTCCCTGGATAGGACTCCTCCATTAAACCTCTGACACCCAGGGATCAAGAATCATTGCAGAAGAAGGGTGGTGAGAGCCAGGGGTGGTGAATGACCACAAGGAAATGATTTTCCAAGTGGCTGGGAACTTCTGTGAACTCATAGGATGCACAGGACCCTTGCAAACTCAAACCAGACACCATCTCTTTTGACACACGATCTCCACTGAATTGAGAGCTCACCTATTCATTTGACTGTACCGGCTGGCCACAAAACCCCAAAGATCCTCTCATCTCTGCCTCCCTGGTACTAGGATTATACATACGTGCCACTGCTCCTAGACACTTTGTGCAGGTCCTGGAAGGATGGAACTCAAGTGTTCCTACTTGTGCAGAAGGCACACTGCCATCTCAGTCAAATTGTAGCCTTGATGAACCACTTTCAGTTCATCCGACCAAGAGAAATTCTCCTTGGTTGAAAGAACAATAGCAAGAAAGATGCTTATTGCGTTATGTTAGTGATTAAATATTTTAGAAGAGGAGGGAAAATACACATATATTAAACTGTGAAAGAAGAAAGAAATAAAAGCCAAAAACTGTAGAAGATGTTAGATTACAAATCTTATCACATTATAACTAAGGAAGGAAGAGAGGCAAGAGAGATAATGGTGTTTTTTCAAAGTGCTTCATCTTCCAGAAATAATCTACAAAGACATTTCTCCCACACAGGAAATGGAATTATCTTGAACCTCATCGCTGTTGAATATACAGGACAAGCTCTTCACATTAGTAACAATCTCACATGTAGTGAGTGTATCTACTGGCCAAGATGTCGAAGTTGAGCCAAACATTATGCAAATCCACAAATGTAATAATCTGTTTTTGAAACAAGAAAGACTACCTTGAACCCGTGGTTCATCATGTTTTTCTTGTGTGCTTACCTCTCAATGCTCGATATAGAGAATCCCCTCCACGGACAGACATCTGCTTCCACTCTCTGGTCCAATCAAATTCTAAACTTCCTTTTTGTGATTAAAAAAAAATCATTCTATCAGCAGGCCATGTTGGCACACCTTTAATCCCAGCACTCAGGAGGCAGAGGCAGGGGGATCTCTATGAGTTCAAGGCCAGCCTGGTCTACATAGTGAGTTCCAGGCCAACTGGGGCTACAGGGAGACTCCGTCTAAAAATAAAAAAACAACATCAGTCTATCAAAACCTGGAAAGGAGTGGATGCAGCAAGCAACTAGAAGTTATCTGAAGTATTCGTAATCAGCTCTTTTCCTGAAGCCAGGTGCTGCACTCTCATTCCATACCCTACCATGCAACAAGTAGGCAATTGGTATTCCCCATAATCTTATTCTGTGCTGGTATGAATTGGAAGGAAGTTGTCAGAAGAAAGAGGAAAACTGCAAACAATAAAAGTACACCCCCCACACACAGAGTGACAAGGATAAACAGCCTTTTCTGCATGTCTGAGTTTCCTGCCAATGGGCTGCTTCTACTAATCACTTACCTCAATGTGTGTAGGACAGATGTTGTCAGTCTGGATGATTTTTCTGTAGGAGCAACAGTTGGTTGGTTTCCTGTATTTTTATTACCTCTTGCTGCTTTTGGTACATGGTGTTTAGGTGTGAGAGTTTTTCATTAGTATTTTCATTTCTTGTGATTCCTAGGAATTTCTTAATTTATGTCTTGATGTCTTCTGCCATCCTCAGCCTCATCTCTTCAAATATTACCTCTGAAATGTTCTGTTCTCTAGTTTTACAATTCACATTTAAAAGCCTGAGGACTCTCCCTACTAAAGCTCTCTGTTCATGTGCTGTTGGACAGTCTCCATATTCCCTTTTTTGATGTTGTTTTCCTTTGTTTACTACACTGTGGTTTCTTTTCAGCTATCTTTCAATTCGATAATTTAATCTTGACTATTCTTGAATTTCTTGGAGAGTGAAGGAGGGTTGTAGGGAACACACAACCATAAAACTAGAGTTAGAAAGAGTTTCATGCACGGGAAAAAGAATAACAAGACTAGTGTTTACATCTCCATGGACATAAACTAGAAAGTTTAACAAGCTGTCAAAGGCAGATGCAGACTAGCATGAGCTCAATGAAGACTGAGCGACACGGAGAAAGAGAAGTTCATAATTCTTGGTAGGTTTTTTTCCTACAGGAATAGCATAACAAACAGGGGAGATCCTTTCTCTTTTCCTTTAAGAAGAAGTTTTGATTTCCAAAGGGAAAAACAGCAAAATGGTAGCCTGTAGCTATGGGTACAAACCCACTTGTGTGTGTGTGTGTGTGTGTGTGTGTGTGTGTGTGTGTGTGTGTGTAAAACTAGAAGGAGCAAGAATAAGCTCTGATGCTATTGTTACAGCTGGAAGAGGGGCAGCATACTTGAGAAGGCCACAGCCCGGAGTCCCAGGTTAACAGAACTAAAGATTGAGGTTCGGTCAGAACATTTAAAGATTCCCTTTCACTTCCATATACCTTAATGGGAAAAGAAGCATTGAGTAAAACAGCAAAGTTTACTCTTTAGCAACCAGAAGAAAGAAAAGACCCAAAGCCAAAGCAGTAGCAGGCAGAGGTTAGCCCATCCACTCCGTGCACTCGAGGCCTCAGTAGAAGAACACAAGTGCCTGTGCACGAAAGGTAATCACAAGAGTATTCACACCCAGCCCAGCAAAAACTCCCAGCAAAGGAAAATCCTCCTTATCTCCATTCATAACAAATATTTATCTGAATATTTACAGTCCTTGACACTATGTCCAACCTCCAACATACTATGAGGCATAAGAAAAGTAATTTTTTAAAACTATCTAAAAACGAGGTGAGATGAGAAGCAGACTCAGGTGTGACAATTATTGCTACTCTAAGACAGTGAGCTTTAAATAGCTGTGGATGATAGGAGACCATTGCAAAGCACGTGGAATGAGAAAGTAACTAAAACAAAGCTGAGAAGATAATCTAATAGAGCTGGGTGTGCTGGTGCACACCTTTAAGCCCAGCACTCAGAAGGTAGAAGTGGATGGCTCTCTGTTCAAATTCAGCACAAGAGTATTCACACCCAGCCCAGCAAAAACTCCCAGCAAAGGAAAATCCTCCTTATCTCCATTCATAACAAATATTTATCTGAATATTTACAGTCCTAGACAGCATAGTCTACAAAGTGAGTTCCAGGACAGGTGGGGCTCCAGGGAGACCCTATCTCAAAAACACCAAAAAACCAAACTTTAACAGAAATAATAATAAAAAGAGAGCACAGTAATAGAGATGAATGATACCACCAGTGGCTCTATGGAGGACTTCATACACCTGAGGAAGGAATCAACTGTGGCTTTAATATAGCGATTGAAAATGAGTATTTTTTATACCAGCAGAGAAGTTGGCCCATCTAAACATTAAAAGGAAGAAAAGCCTCAGACTGCTACAGGCATCAAACATCTCTGTGGCTCCTATTTGTAACAACTGTTAATAATGAGTCCTAATGAACCTTACCTTCTAGGTGCTGCAAAGTTTTAATATGAGAGACCTTCTTACCTCCTTTTCATAGATGGTAATGAAGTCATTCTCTAACTATAAATTAGAACCGACTGTTATAGAGGTAATCTCTTATAAAACCAGTAAAACTGCTTTCTTTTTTAAAATTTTTTTATTTAATTTTATTTATTTCTGTATGTGTATGAATGTACTGTCTGCATGCAGGTTTGTGCACCCGTGTCGTGCAATGCCTCGAAGGTCAGAAGAGGGTGTCGGATTTCCCTGGAACTGGAGTTCTCCTGGAATTGGAGTTTCAGACGGTTTTCAGCTGCCATGTGGGTGCTGGGGATTGAACCCAGGTCCTCTGTAAGAGCAGTTGGCACTCCTAACCACTAGGCCATCTCTCCAGCCCCTAAAACTGCTTTCTTTAATTGACTAATAGACATAGGAACTGTGAAAAGGATTATTCCCTATTCAGAACCAAATATAATACTAGAGTCTCTTTAAGCTGTGCATTTAAGCAAAATATATTAATACAGGAGAGCTCTGATATCAGCAATGGATTATTCTGCCAAGGAGATGTTAGCCAGGGGATCCAAGCCCCCCCCCAAAAAAGGTAAAGGCTTCTTGCCTGTAAACTGGGATGCCTGCAAGAAGAGAGGCGATAAGGCCCTGCTGTCGAAGACCTGGTGTAAGCATGGGAAAGTATTGAGACCACACTTGCAAGTGTACAGTTGATCTCTGGTATACCAGAGAGTGTTACCAAAGGCCACTACACCAATAAAGCAAATATTGGTCTCCTTGAGTCAAGAAAGACTTCTCTGTCAGCATCAGCTACACCTCACCTGCCTGGAAATACTATGCAGCAGTGGCAGCCAGATGCCTGTATATCCCAAATCTAATTGGCTATTAGCTCTCTCCTTGGAGGAATAACCCACGGCTGATGCCACAAGCTTACATCCTCTAGTGGTTAGGAGATGTTATAAGCCACAGTAAGACCTTGTCATCTTTTATAGAAAAACATAATTCAT
Source organism: Rhizomys pruinosus (assembly GCA_009823505.1). Lineage (NCBI taxonomy): Eukaryota > Metazoa > Chordata > Mammalia > Rodentia > Spalacidae > Rhizomys > Rhizomys pruinosus. The sequence continues at coordinate 1,068,503 of VZQC01003229.1, forward strand.
GGATTAGCATACCATCCAAACATCTGTGTCTATACCAAAGTAACCTACCAAAATAATTAGTACTGTTTAAATACCTGTATATCTAATTGCTTGTGCTTCATTAGTAGGATTGAAAGGTTATTCCTGGAAAAACTGTCAGCCCATGAAAAGAAACAGCCAGAACTGGTCAGGGTCCAAAACGACATCTCCAGAGAAAGTAGAGTTTTGCTTCTCATCCACCTGTGCCCCTTTTCTAAGCCTAGGGAACAATCTGCAGAAGACGGGGTGTGGTAGAATGTAAGGGCTGTGATTGGAGTGAATGGTGAAACTACAGCAATATAGACTGGATGCTTATTTGATCAACTTGATTGTACATACAAGCCCCCCTCAAGCTGGATGGTGGGACCCTTGGACTGTGCGGGTTTGGGCATAGCTGCTTGCAAATTGCTTTTACATGAAGGATGCTTGTACTCATAATTTATTACTTATTGTTAAAAAAATGAAATAAAAGAAAGTATAAAAAAAGAAAATGATTTTTTTTATTTTAACTGGAGGAGTAGGGAGGGAAGATAAATAATGCTTAGATCATGTGAAAAACCAGAGAGAAATATATTAGTTCCAAGTCCTACTGAAAAATAGACATACAATGTACACACTAATCCATCTGTACAGCTGAAGGCTATATTACAGAAAACACAATGGCAGGCAGGAGAAACCTCCTTTGAGTTTTTGGCAAAGGTGGTCCAAGAGACCCCCCAAATCACGCTGGCTATTGCCATGCCCCTTGCTTGCCTCCCCAAATTTGATCATAAGACCTTACTGCTAAAGACAAGCCACACTTCAGACACGAGATTTAGGGAATTCAAGATGGAACTGATGTGAAAGCCTCCTCTACGAAGACTAGTTCTCATAGTTTTAGAGGCTACTGTATGAGTTGCTAAGGGAGAAAATCAATCCCTGGCCCAACCCCAGCTCGAAAGCTTAAGAACCACAACAACAATTGGCATAGAAAATTATATCAGTACAATAGTGGCACTTTTATCTTGGACATAATCAACAGCAGTCTAATTGGAATTAAAGCCTGGTAGGAAACTTGTGTATGGTACTGTAAACATAGCCAAATACACATGGCTGGAGAGATCATAGATCCTGGAGGAAAACCTATTTTTGCCACATCCCTAGATTAATGTTATTTCTTGGTGTATTCTAAATGTGCATCCTCGTATTTATAGGCAAGAATATCTCTCACCACTTATCAAAGAAGCTTCATTTTGCAAAAGATGGAGATTAATAGAGTTCTAGAACTGGCCAAGTACAGGGAGTCTGTGAGAGGCCCTGCTCTAAGCAGCACATCTGCAATGCAACCTGTGTACACAAGATGGATGCATCTCTCAGCTCTCACCAGTGAGGTTTCTTTATGCAGCAGATGGTGATTTGCATAGAAACCCTGAATTGACCAGTGTGCAGACAGCAAGAGACTGCAGAGCACTCCTTCCTGAATAGGACACTTGTTTCAAACCTCTGCCTCCCAAGACTCAGGGATCATTGCAGAAGATGGGACAGAAAGAATGTAGGAGCCAGAGCTGGGTGACCATGAGGAACCAGTTTTCCAGACAGCTGTTCAGCTATTCATACAAACTCAGAGCAATGGTGACACCATGCACAAGACCCATGCAAGCTCAAACCAGACAAAATCCCAGCATAGACATGCGGAAGTGGGGGAAGAAATCCCAACCCAAACTAAAAAACTTTTGGCAACTGATAGGTTCTGGGAGAGGAAAAGACAGTCTGTTACAGGGACAGCAGTCTTGGTAGGTTGACCAGGCTCCGGTGGAAGGACTCATGCTGAGGGACACGGAGGGACACAAATCAAACTCTATAGGCCACGTTTCAGACATAGTGGAGTATATCAAATTGGGCAGAGGGCGGTGAGGGGAAGGCAGATGGAGGAGGGAATCCAAATATCATGAAATTATATTGTCTGAAAATCGCAAAAGTTCAAAAATTTATTTTAAAGATAGCAATTATCCAAACTAAAACACAAAGGAAAATAAACAGACTAGATAAATGAGAATACAAATGAATTATAAGTAGTATGAGGTCTAAAACACACACACACACACACACACACACACATATGTGAAGAATAGAAAGTGATGGGCAAAATCAAGAATTCTTTTTTTTTGGTGTTTTTGAGACAGAGTTTCCCTATAGCCCCAGTTGGCCTGGAACTCACTCTGTGGACCAGGCTGGCCTTGAACTCACAAAGATCCACCTGCCTCTGCCTCCCAAGTGCTAGGATTAAAGGCGTGCACCACAACGCCCAGCTTAAAATCAAGAATTCTTAAGGCCTGTTAAATAGGAGGGAATCCACACATGATACTGTAAACGTAGCCAAGTGCACATGGCTGAAGAAGTCATAGACTCTAAATCAATGCAATTTATTACTATAGTCTAAACATTTATCCTTATGCCCACAGATAAATGTAGCACTCACCATTCATCAAAGGAACTTCTCCTTTCAGTAGATGAAGTCTTGTCCATGGCTGATCAAAATGCAGAGAATAACTGGCCATGTGGTGCCTAGCCTTAATTGATATGTCTACAATGGAACCCCTACATCTAAGGCTTAGGAAACATCACAGGAGAGAGGGTGGAGTCAGTGGACCAGAATGCCTGCTGCTAGATAGTGTATTTTAGACATGATAGGGTATCTGCATCCATGAAATCTCCACTTGGTTGCCCACCTACCCAATGACAATACCACTCAACATGCCAATCTGGAAGGGAGAAATTTCATGTGGTCCCACCTCTAGATGAAGGGCTATAGGCAATCAATGGATGAATCAGTTTTCTCCAAAGATGACCTTCCTGATAGGGTTATCTCAAGTGATTAGCCCTAAACACATGTACACACGAGCACACTAAATGGAGCTAGTACATTATGCATGTGAGCACATCTGTGTTTATATACAAATGTGTGTATATATATACCTATGTATGTATACATAACAATAATAAAGAAGGCATTTTGCTGGGCTGATTATGAAGACTCTTGTGTTATGATTGTCTTTAGTGTACAGATCTGGAAGGTCCAGTTTGAATTAGGGGCTAGTTCCTCAAGGAACCATGTGGGAGTCATGGGATTCCTCTGACCCCACCCCAAGAGGGAGCAAGCAACATGGCCTAGGCACATGATGCTAGGCAGAAAATAGTATACCATGGCCCATAACTGGAGGTCTGTGATTGGCTCTGGGAGCTGACGTCATTTTGCTTATAAAAGTGAGTTGCAGCAGAAAATAAAGTGAATTCTCCATTACCATCATTACACAGAATTCCTGGCTGTTATTTCTGTGCACATACAGGCCAAAGCAGCCCTGGATTTGGAGAGTCATGGCCAGTGGGATGGATGGCGGTCCATGAGACCACCAACCTGGTAATCTGCTGTGGGGCTGGACAGATATCTATCAGGTCACCAGCTGTGAAGTGACTTGTGAGTGGGTGTAGGCTGAAGATAGGCCATCAGCCACCAACCTGAAATTCCTGTCCAGAGACCAGCAGTCTTTGGGCAGGTGGAAAGCACAGCCAGATGGGAAACGTTCCATTTTCCCAGGCTAAGGACCCAAGTTGGAAGTACCTCTCAAGTCTGGTTACAAAAGTAACCACATGACCTCTGTGCCGGGGGGTTAGTTCCCTACAGTGGTAGTGCTCCCCTTCCGTTAGCAGGACTGCACTGTACCTGCTCATAGCAAGAGAAGCTCCCACATACAGACTCTTCACATTGAGAGGATGTGGGGGACATGAGAGGGCTTGAAGGGGCAGCGGGAGAGGTGAATGATATACATACAAACTCATGTATGAAATTCTCAAAATAGAAAAGTAAACAGACAAGCCAGTTAACATCCCAGCATGAATGGGGAGAGGCACAAGAGTCCCCTGCCCTAGATGAGGAGCTAGTGACAGTAGATGGCTACTAGAGGAGGGGCAGTCAGTGCTATTTCGGGTGTGACCCCTGGTTAGGTTCATCATGAACTACTAGATATCCCCATACCCATACGGATGGTGCTAATTAGACTCAGTGGGTTACTAAAATAAAGAGAGCATGAGTTGGTGGGCCGGGATCCTGCAGAAGTTAGAGGGAGTGTAAGGATGAATATTATCAAAATACATAGTATACATGTATGAAGTTCTCAAAGAATGCATTTTTAAATGTTTTTTAAAGGAATACACATGGACCCTACTGCTGAATACACCACACACTGGTTGCAGGACATGGAGAAATCAGTCTTACACCAACGGAGAAACTTTCTCCCTGTTGGCTAGCTTTCATGGTGCTGGAAGGAGATATTCAGTCCACTGATAAAGTGGGGATAAAGACCACATCTATGGTCTTAGCCAGCAGGGACTATTCAAGCTGTAATGCCAACCTGCCAGGAAAGTTGTGCCTACAGACCAATGGTGCATGATTGTTATGGAGTTCCTAAGTGCTTTCTGACTGGATTTGAGGTCTGATCTCCTGGAGGGAAATTCATGCCTGGTACTGTAACAATCCTGGTCAAAAGCCATGGAAGGCAAGTCCTGGGTCCTAGGGGAGAGCATGCTACTGTTATTTTGCTAAATGATCATACTGTCAAATTTTCTTCTAAATATTTATGTTTATATCCATAGACACGGGCTGCTCTTAACCTTAGTCAAAGAGGCTTCTTTTTCAGTGGACAGCAGTCAGTGTAGCAATGCAAAAATATCAAAGTGCTGAAAATAAGACTTGGCCCTAAATAGGACATCTGTATGAACACTACCACCACCAAGGACCATGGAACATCATGAAAGAGGAGGCAAAAATACAACAGCCAGAAGAGGAAAAGGAGGGCTGTGAAATGCTATTTTCTGGACATGACATGGTTACCACAATCATGAACTCACAGAAGCTCGGGTTACCTGCCCAAGACCTGTGCAAGCCAAAATCCCAGCATACAAAGTGAATGCTCTCCAGGCTCCACCTCATACCAAGGAGCTATTGGAAGTGGATAGTTGCTGGGGGAGGGAGATTCATTGTTTATTGAGGATGTAGATACCCCAGTGGATGGCCTTACATCCATGCACATGTAGGCAGCTCCAGCTGGACTTAGTGGGCTATCAAAATTAAAAGACATGAAGTTGGGATGGGAGTATGTGGGAAGGAAACCGGAAGAGCTGAAAAGGAGAAATAGAAGAGCAAATGCAATCATATTTCATTGTATGCAAGTATGAGAAGAAGTGAACACACATAGACCAAGGAAAATGATGATTATATTACAGCCAGGTAGGAACTCCAAGAACTGAATATATTCAGATATAATTGGGCAATATTTTTCTCTTTAGGGTCTTTGAAATTGTTTACACTTACTAAATCTGGTTTTTCACAGTGACTTTAAAAGATACGTTATGATCAGCAAACTGTGTTCTGCTTGAATTTAGAGAGGTGTTTCATCTTTCTCAACCCCCTCCCCCACCGAGAATGCCCAAATCAGGTGGACAGAAAGCAGGATACACAGACATAGCCATTTCTGCCTGGTGAGGATTCTCTAAACTTCACCAAAGCCTGGCCCTATTGGCCAAAGCTGCTCAGGCTTGCCTCTCAGTTCACATGGCCACAGTTTGCTTCTTCCAGGAAGATGTGCCACAATGTTCTAGGACTCAGAGGGCTTAAATGCAGGCCAACTTTTCCTATGTACTAAAGCTTTCCCTGCATTGTGTTGCTGGGTTTCTTTTGGATTGTATGTTCCTTAAGGAAACATTGCCTTATATGTGTAACTTTTAATAATGTTTAGGAGTTATACAGAGCCAGGAACATGTAAGCACACAATTATTGTCAAAGAAATTAATGGGACATGTATTGAATTGTAGAAGGCTCCCTAAATGAAGAGCATCCAAATGAAAACTATATTTTTATATTTTTTATTTATTTTTACTTTATGTGTAAGAGTGCATTCCCTGCATGTGTGTAACTGTACCCGTGTGGTACAGTGCCCATGGAGGTCAAAAGATGGTGTCCTTACTTGAGATTACATAACCTCTCTGGGAGCTGGTCCCTGGAGGAAACCTAATTCTCTCTCCCTCAGAATCCACTGGTTGCCTGTAGCTCTTCATCTTGAGATGGGAATCAGAAATCCCCCCTTCCACCTTGCCATGTCAGCTGGCTTTGTCAAGATGCAGACCTTGTTAGACTACCACAGTGTGCAGATTTCACTGGTGCAGCTAACCCATAATCATGTCTAGAATTCAGCACACCCTGTCCCTCTGGCTCTTACATTCCTCCCCACCCCCTGAGCCTTAGGTGTAGAGGTTAGGCAGAGACCTTGAACTTAAAGTTTCAGACTAGGGGATTAGAAAGGGTACTAACCATTCTTTTTGTAGATTGGAACCCAGTTGTAAAGGTAATTACCTGCAATGAGTAAGTGGGAGAGAGGTCAGATACATGGTGAGCTACCATTGGAAAGGAGCCTTTTTCATATATATAAATATATATATATATATATATTATATATATTTGAATTTTTGTGCATTTTGTACAATAAATCTTTATCATATTTAGAACTCCCCCCATTCTATCTGCAACCCCCCCATAACTTACCCACTGTATTTCATGCATTTTGTCATATATGTTAAGACCTAGCAAGCCAAGTGTATGGACCCAGATGCCCCTCCTTGTTCATCCATCCACTGGAGCCTGCTCAGCCTATTTAGCATCACTCCCTTAAAGACCAGCAATGTAAAGGCTGTGGACTCTCAAGCTTTCCCTCCAAGGGCTCAGACCTTTGGCCTCGGACAGAATTATAATATTAACTTTGATTCTGAAGACAAGAATCTGGACTGAGTCTATTGACATCCCAGGATCTCCATCTTGGTATCAGCCTATCATGTGACTACTCATCCTCCATAACCATGTGAGTTCATTCCCTAATTAATCTTCTCCCATAAATCTCTTCTCATCTATCTATTGTGAGAAACAAGACCTTCATACCTTAGTAAATTCAGGAGACTTCAAGGATCCAAAGCAAAGCAGTTTATTTTCATTTCTGCAGAAACAAGCACTGACCCAAACAAAGGCAAAAATGACTAACACTCCAATTTGGTGTGTAAACCGTGGTTTTATAGTCTTAATCACAATTCCCTGCTCCTCTCTTCCCTGTGGACTGGGAACTCTGGAAGGCATGATCTCCCAGCTGCCTGGTATAGTCCAAGCCCCAAGACCCCCATGTTAGCTCTTTGGTTTATGATTAGTTTCAGTTCCCCACTCTGATGATACAGAAGATTATCCAATTTAGCTCAGGTCTCCAGCTTCTCTTTCCTTCATTAGGAAAGTGTCTGTAATTTTTCAACCCTAAAATAAACTAGAAGGGCCTAAGCAGGCATCAGCCAATAGGGAAGACAGGCACCCAGTGCCTCCTGCTTACTTGTGACCTGGCAACTTTAGTCTAAGGTACCTCTGGTATTGGAAACAGGTCACTTATATTTTATTTCTTTTTTATTTATTTATTTCTGTATGCGTATGAATGTACTGTCTGCATGCAGATTTGTGCACCCATGTCGTGCAATGCCGCGGAGGTCAGAAGAGGGTGTCGGATTCCCCTGGAACTGGAGTTCTCCTGGAATTGGAGTTTCAGACGGTTCTCGGCCACCATGTGGGTGCTGGGGATTGAACCTGGGTCCTCTGAAAGAGTGCTCAGCGCTCTTAACCGCTAGGCCATCTCTCCAGCCCCCTATATTTTATTTCTTACATCTATCTATCGATCAATCGATCGATCAATCCACCTATCATCATCCTCTCCTATTGGTTCACAAAAAGAAAACCCTCCCAAGTTCACTACCATAGCAAATGAATTAGAGTCAGGACCAACTAGTAAAATGTGACCCACGACCCCGTTTATCTAATTACTAACAAAAGGTCATTGGTGATTGTTTCCATGTTCCGTTCTGTCTCCAGAGTCATTTATACATCCCCTCTTTGAGAAAGGCCTGATAATGAGGACTCCGAAAACTGTTCTTGGGCCTAGGTATTATTTAACTAATGTTTGATTCTCCACTTTTAAGATCTTTCTTTGTTCTTGAGAATTTCATATATACATGCAATCAAATATGAGCATATCCACTTCCATTTCCCCTCCAAATTCCTCTATCTTCTCTCAAATTCATTGACAGACACAAAAGCCAAATTAAATAATTGTGATTTATTGTTCAAATGCTAGTCGAAGACACCTAAGAAAATCACAAGTGCGCTACAGGATAAAGTGGCTAAGTGGCAAAGATCTGTGGGTGAAGGCATAAATAGGTGTTAGGTGATGGTTAAGTTGAGAATTAGAAAAGCACGCCGCCAGCTATGTGCTCTGCATGTACCGGAGTTTAGGTCAACTCTCAGTGCGCTTCCGTTTTGCTTTCTCTATCCTCACAGTTGCAGACCTACAATAAAAACCTGCTTATTCCACGCTGACTCATCAGAAGGAATGTGCGGGAGGTCACGGAATCCAGCAGAAAAACTTATCCACAAGTAAAGGGATACTTGGAAGACCAGAAACCGCACAAGCATCCAGAGAAGAAATCTATTGTAAAACTGTCAGAATGTGGCACAAACAGAAATTTGCTAATAACATCTTAAAGATTTTGGGAGGTTGGGGGATTCTACTGTGACTCAGAGTGTTCTGGGCACATGATCCTATGAATTCCCTTTATCTTCCAACTCACTGTAAATTGGTGAATAAATGTTTAATTCTTCATAAAGAAGTTCTTCTGCGACCTGAAAAGAGAAAAGACATTTTATATTGGTAACCTAGAACTTTCCATTCCTAGAAGCCCCCTTCCAGAGGTGCAGCCCTTCTCCTTCTGTCTTTCTGAATGTCAGCCTATCTCCCCCTATGCTCTAATTATTGCCCTGGCATCCAGAAAACCAAATCAGATGCGATAGCCAATGGGGCCAAAGCAAACCACTGTCAAGGACAAGTTGGTGACATGACTAAGTCACATTTATCATTGAAAGAAAGTGATGACTGAGGAGTAGAGGCTGGAATGTACCAAAGTGGCCAGAGAAGGTATGTCGTGTGTTTTGTTTTGTTCATCAGGCTTGGTTAATTCCAGTACACTGAGTACCGTTCATTCTTACCTAGGTTGGAAGGAATGGCTGTGAATGAATGTGCAGTTGTAATCATGAATTAGGATGGGGAAGAAACTTGAAACTTTAAAATAGCAGATATGGGAAAGAAATGAGAAAGATATTTTTGGAAGAAGAGGAGAGGGCAGGAACAAATTTAAGAAGCTCTTTGAGGGCAAAAATAAGTAAAGCCAAAGCCTGGGGTTTCCATCACACATTGCCTGTGCACACATTTCTCAAGTGCAACCTTCTTCAAAGCACCTACAACTTCTGACCTTATAAATATTCTCTATTCCTAATCCTTAAGGGGCTCCACTATAGATCATGTGCTGTCTAGATATGGAAAACTAGATTTGCAATATAAGATACAGGAACCAAGTTAATTTTTGAGAAATACTTTTCCAGGAAAAAAAAAACTCCAGAAATTTCAGGACATGTTTAGAAAATGAATAAAGTACAAAATTTATAACTTGTCTTTCAGTATTCCACATTGGGGTCCTACCTACCTGTTTCACTTTGAGTTCTTCTCCAATCCCATACACAGTAAGTGACACAGCACTGCAGAATGCCAGGATAGTGAGAAACAGCATCATGGTTACGATTTCCTGTCAAACAACAACCAGACGACATGACTAAGTCCCACGGCAGATGTGTTCTGAGTCCCTTCCCTTTACAACAGCCCCTGTCTTCATCCCTTCCACCCCAGGTTGGGCAAGGGGGGATAACTTTGAAACTCTTATACATGTGCAACCAGGAAGCAGCTACTTGGGGAATTTTAGTCAGGAATGTGTAAAGAGTGGACAGCATCCGCCTGTGTGAGCACACAGAACACTATATCATGAGATGGAGGCTCCCCAAAAGAGATTGTGTCCCTGGAAATGGAAGATGGCTTCAAGCTTAGATCAGGATCCAGAAACATAATACAAGAAATACATACAAGGATAAAAAACACCACGTAGCAGCCTTCATCTTCTTCATACAGAGCCTTACAGAAGTCTATGGAAATGGTGGTGTTGCTCAGGTTGAGGATGAGGAGAACAATTCCTGTTCCCCCCGCAATGCTGCTGACAATGTTTGCTCCCAGACTTCCTCTCACCTGATAGCCAAGAAGAACACTCAGCTGAGGCCAACACCTGCCAGCAGCTGAGCAGCCAATAACATTCCAGAACCGCTCACAGGTAGTAACTCTGATCTGGTACAAACTTCATTTAAGCAGGGAACTCTTGAAAATGTATTCACTGCTTATCAAGTATCTATTTATTTCCGGGACTACATTCGAGAATAACATGGAGGCGGCAGATGTAGCTCAGAGATAGAGCACAGGCTTAAGTATGTGCACGTTAGGAGGTTCAATCCCCAGCATAATATAAACAAAGGAAATGATACATATATGCACAATCTTTCCTCAAATAATCTCATCTGGGAACTAATTATGTGTCTGATCATGAGATTATATTTAAATACAAGGGTGATCCCTATATTGGGACTTTCTTTAAACAGTGTCAAACTAATCAAATTTAACTGCATATTAAATGATACCATTTGTTTCTAATGGTTTTATACAACTTTTGCTGCAAAAAAAGCCTTTCAACACAAAAAGGCTTGAACACAATCCCATGTCTACATTGACTATAATATAGAAGGCTCAGATGTGTCTTTGTTTATGCTCTTAATGTTCCTTCTTTCTACCCCTTAAAGGATAAAGAAAAACAAAACTGTAACTCACCAAATATGTTGCATTTTTTCTTTCAGACACAACTGACAAAAATCCAGAAATAATAAACTGTCCAAAAAGAAATGGGAAAAGACTCAAAGTGAATCTCTGTTCTTCACTATTTCTCTCCCCCACCCTTGAAATATAGAGTGAAATTTATTAGATACTCAATAAAGCTATCCATTATTATCCCCCATGAAACCAGTATTTATTATTTTTTTCATAAAAAGGATTTTCAAAATTAAATGTTTAGATGAATCATATGAAATGCAGGTTCTGAGATGAGTACGGTGACACATGCCTATGAGCTTGCTACTCGAGAGGTTGGGGGGTAAGAAGACTGGAAATTTGGGGGAAGCCCAGGCTGTTCAAGACAGTCTCGGCTATATATCCATCTCAAAAAATAATAATAAATAGTAATTGTAAAAGAAGATGCAGATACTTATTCATTAGGTCCTGAGTGAGAACTGAGATTCTTCATTTATGCCTTGCTTCCTGGTAAGGTTGGTTTTGATGCTCCCTGGATACATAGCATGGGCTAGCAACATCTGATATATATCTATGACCCAACTCTCATTATATTGTAATTATTTGTTTCTATGTGTGTCCTCTCTCACTGTTACTTGTCAATTGATTCCTCAAATTTAAAGCATCTTCTACAAGATTAAGAGTGTGGGGGTCTGAGAATAATGTGGAAAGCTAAATGTATGAGCTGTGTGATGGCTCAAAGGAGCTTGCACATACACAGACCTGGTGAGCTGATTGATCCTGAATCCTGCAAGATGGCAAGAGCAAAGAACCACCACTTGTGCTCTGACCTCGTCATATGTGTTGTGTTCTTTCCCACTGTGTTCTTTGAAGAGAGACAGAGAAAGAGAAAGAGAGAGAGAGAGAGAAAGGAAGGAAGGAAGGACAAAAGAAAGAAAGAAAGAAAGAAAGAAAGAAAGAAAGAAAGAAAGAAAGAAAGAAAGAAAGAAAGAAAGGAAAGAAGGAAAGAAAGAAAGAAAGAAAGAAAGAAAGAAAGAAAGAAAGAAAGAAAGAAAGAAAGAAAGAAAGAAAGAAAGAAAGAAATTCAAAGCTAAATGTTTGCTAAGGAAAATGGAGAAAATTTTCAAATAAAATATGGTAGACGGTCAAGGACATTCCTATCCAAGTGATCCGAGCACTACATTAGCTGAGTGTCAAGGCAAGGTGTTGTGTTTTGAATTTAGGTATATCTTGATGACTTTACTATTGATATGAACAAAGAAAACTGCACAATGATTATATGAAATGAAGATAGGCACAGAAGACAACAGACTGCATAGTTCTGGTTCTATAAAACCCTAAAAGGTAGAAATCAATTTACAGCTACAGAAAGGAGACCAGTGATTGGTTCAAAACAAAACATCAGAAATGGAGAGACACAGAGAGGGGTTGTGGAGAAGTTCAAGAAACTTTCAAGATTGTGGATATGCCCACTATACAAAGACTGACATATATGCCAATATTTTATGTGTTATATGAGTCCACTTTTTCCAAATATACGCATTAAATATGCACAGTTTATTACATCTCAATTCTACATGTATAAAGCTAGAGTTCCTCATGACCTCATTCGGCCACCTATTTTCCAGATAGTACGATTAAAAGGAATCTAGTGCCAGGCCTGGGGCTGCGTACTTTTAATCCCAGCACTTGGGAGGACAGAGGCAGACCAACTTCTGTGATATTGAAACCAGCCTGGTCTACTTAGTGAGTTCTGGGCCAACTGGAACTACAGAGAGACTCTGCCTCAAAATAATAAAATAAAATAAGATAAGAAAATGGAACCCAGTAAGTACTTATTTAAAAGCATGTCTGGGGAACAACAGAGGTTCATCAAATACCATAAACCTTGTACTCACTTGGGTAATCTCTTCTGACTCCCTTCATAAAGATAGCCTTTTAATTAATTTCATTTAGATTTTTAAAAGAGTGTGTGTGTGTGTCTACAGAGGCCAAAAAGAAACATCTTATCTTCTTGAGTTGGAGTTACAAGCTTTTGTGAGTCACTAAACAAGGACACTGAAAACCAAGTTGGGGTCTGCTAAAAGCACAGCAAATGCCCCTAACCAATGAGCCATCTCTCCACCACTTAATTACTTTTAATCAGCAGATTAAAATGTATGTATTTATCACCATTCAATTCTATTGATGAATGGTCCTAACAGTATTTTTCATGGATTCTGGACCTTTAGGTTTATTTTTTTATCTCTTTTTTGAGACAGAGTCTCCCTATAGCCCCAGCTGGCCTGGCACTCACTCTGTAGACCAGGCTGGCCTTGAACTCACAGAGATCCGCCTGCCTCTGCCTCCTGAGTGCTAGGATTAAAGGCGTGCACCACCACGCCCAGCTAGGTTTAATTTTTACTAGCTGCAAATCTCGTAGGCAAGTCGTTTAACTTTTTTTATCTGATGTATTTATTCTTATATAAATTCATACAGTATCATAATTTCCATTCAACAAAGTATGTTAAGTAGTTCACCCAGAACTATATCAAGAAACTTTCTTCTGTTTTTAATGCATGTGTGTGTATGTGTGTATAGAAGGGATTTGAAAACTGTAAGGCTTTACATATTTTTATGTAAAGATTGTTTATCTTATTTTTATCTTATTATAGAGATAAGTAGTTAGTTAGACTTGAAGAAGATCCGTGTTCATCATTATTTCAGAAATAGATATACATATGCACTCACCAATATTGCTCCCCAGAATGGGTACCCTGCTCTAAAAGACGAAAGTGTTTGTTCAGCAACATCTTGAATGTGGATTACAGAGTAGACGAGTGTTCCAAAACAAAGGCATATCGAACCAGTCAGAATTTGTGTTACCTTTGGAAAACATGAGTTTTATAATATTAGGATGTATTTTCTCAATAGCATATCAATTTCTTTATAACTGAAAACAAATATGAGCAATTTCTTTAGTGTCTTAGGCTGAGATTGATCCAACAGCAAGATCTTCCAATATCTCCAATTCAGGATTAAAAACTGAGCTGAAACACACGTCGAGTACATCTTTACTCCCACAGTTGTAATGGACGGCAGCAACTGTTCTCTCCATCTATGTAAAGACAAATGTTATCCTTCCTCCTATTGCTTACGCACAGCCCTGTATTTTAAAGGCTTGATGACAAAATGCTTGTCTTTACCTACAAGGACTCAACTAATACTGTCAAGTCCAAATCTATGGAGAACGTTAAAGACCCTTTCATCTTCATGAACACGAGAGAGAACAGCTGTTATACCAAATGCTCTTTCCTTGAGACATCCCTTGTTCATGCTGAGAATAGAGGCTACACACTCACCCCCAGGAATTCCAGGTCTTTCTTCAAAAATGTCAGCCATATCTGCTGTGATTGGGGTGACGCAGGCTTCTCTGACGGCGGTTTCTCACAGGGAGATACTTCCAAGAGTTCGATTTCAGGCACACTGAAATTTAACGGAAATTCAATAATGTAAAATTCTATAATCCCTTGTCTAAAGTTAACTGACAGAAATTGGAGTGTTATTTGTTCATTGTTTTTCAGAAGACTCCTACAGCCGAACTTTTCAGTGTTTTAACCAAGAAGGCTCAGAGGGTCCATGAAATTGACCAAGAATACTTGAACACTATCCAAGTGTTAGCGTGGAACAGAATAGAGCAAAAACCATGGTCTGTGGTCATTACTCAGGTTACTAGCAACTTACTTCTCATCAATCTACCTTAGTAATTAAAACCCAAAACAATCAAATATGCTTCCCTGAGTACTTCACAGTCATTTCAGCACATAAACATTATCTGTAGATATTTTGTCAATGCACACAGAATTTTATATGCACAGAAGACAGGAAAAGAAATCTCTACCCCCTATTTAACTCTCTGGAGCATGATCTCATGCCTTAAGACTCTCAAAATCCAACTGAGAAGGAAGACATTTTGTAAAGCTCTGGACCCAAACACATGCCAGATGCAGAGCCAAGAGATCTGTATGAGTAGTTAAATACCCCTGTCACATACACAAAACATGAGTCTCCAGTGTTAAAAAAAAAATCTGTTATTCCCTGTTTATAGCCCAAGTAAAATCCCTGCTCCCCACTAGCAAATGGGAGAGACTCTAAGAAATTGTACCCCAAGGTATTAACTAGTCTACATGAATCAGAGCACAAATCTACCTGCCCAGCATTATAGATTTCTCAGTCTTCTTGGTAAGTGACATAGATAGAAAACTAATAACCTTTGCTCACCTGGAAGATTCTTGTGGGTTTGGGAGAGCAAGATCTGCTCTGCTTTGATTTCCTGTGTCCATTTTTTCATGAATCCAACTATTAAGGAATGAAGACTACTGTTACATAGAGACTTGCTGTGCTCTGGATAGGCCGTTAAAATGGCTTGATTCATAACACTGATAATTGTCTTCATGCCTAGGCCACTTGTCAGATAAGCTTCCCAGCTGCTTGATATCAGTAGGTATTCTTGAGCTTTCTATACTATTTCTTTACCACAAGTTCTCCAATTGCACAGTCTGTTCTCTTAAAACACACTTGGGGCAGGGCGTGGTGGCACATGCCTTTAATCCTAGCACTTGGGAGACGCCATAACGCGCCAGGCCAGGATCAAAAGGTTATTCCTGGACAAACTGTCAGCCCATGAAAGGAAACAGCCAGAATTGACCAGAGTCCAAGTCAACAGCTCCAGAGAGAGTGGACTGTTTTACCTCTCATCCACCTGTGCCCCTTTTCTAAGCCTAGGGAACAACCTGCGGAAGAGGGGGCATGGTAGAATGTAAGGGCTGCGATTGGGGTGAATGGTGAAACTACAGCAATGTAGTCTGGACACTCATTTGATCAACTTGATTGAACAAACAACCTGTCACCCCCCACTGGATGGTGGGGCTGTAGGTGTTTGGGCACAACAGCCTGCAGATAGGTTTTGCATGAAGGATGCTTGTACTCATGGATTTCCATTATGCTAACAAAATGGAAAAAAAAAACCTGAAAAGAGAGACCGTTTATGGCCAGAATGCATGCATGATCTGTGATGGGGTGGGGGGGGGGAGGGAAAGGGAAATAAGCCTGAACTGAATTGGAAAAAATGTATGAAATGCACAAAGCATCAATAAAAAACTAAAAAAAAAAAAAAATCCTAGCACTTGGGAGGCAGAGGCAGGCAGATCTCTGAGAGTTCAAGGCCAGCCTGATCTATAGAGTGAGTTCCAGGACAGCTGGGGCTACAGGGAGACCCTGTCTCAAAAATACCAAAAACAAAAAGATGCACTTGGTTTCATGTGTAGTCTCAAGACTACTATTTGTGTGTGTGTGTGTGTGTGTGTGTTGTGTTTACAAGACTATTTGCAACAGATAATCTTAAAACAAGACAGGCAGAGTCCTAATTGCTGTGAACCATGGTTGGAATAATGTAAAAGCCAAGAAGTTTTGAAGCACCAAATATACTATTTGAATTAAGAAATAAGCCCCATCTAAACATTAGAGTGACTACTGCTGAGATCTTTGTAATGGAAAAAAACAAAACGAAGAAAACATGGAGAAACATGAACTTGATAAACAAATAAATCCTATGAGCAAGTTTGAATAGTGGGAACTGAGCAGTGTGTCTGCCCAACTGAGGTGCTCAATCAGATACCGTAATTCTCCACCCCAGAATACAATGAGTGGATGAGTGGGGGGGGGGAGATTCACAGAAGGTCTACATTACTTGTATTCTAGACATAACTTTGAATGGTTTTTGATAACTTCAAGATGCTGAGTTATTTTATTTGGATGGAATAAAATATCCAACAGAGACTTAGATATTTACTTGAACAGAGAATTCTAATGTACATACTGGAAAATGTTTCATAACAAAATTCCACAGCATCTTAAGAAATCAGCAAATGTAATAAATGTACTATTTTAATTAAGTAAACCTCATCACCTTATCCCTTCACGCAGAAAGATTTAAAGCTTTGTGCCAGCTACTGCTTACTTCACTGAGCAGGTAAACTGAGGCCCAGGATCCCAGCCTTATCTAGTTCACCATCTTGCAGACTAAAACAAAGAAAAATGGCTTAAGGTTACCCAGAAGGTCAGAGGCCAGAGGCTAATGGAACATAGAAGAAGGTACAAGAGTCCTTCCTGATAGATAACGCACAGGGTTCACGGAAAGAATTCTCAGAGACAGTGATAGTTGATCTTGGACTTAAAATGGCTGCTTCAGAAATTTCATCTACTTGCCTACCTTTAATGAAACTACACATATCGGCTAGATAAAAGTTCAGAACAATCCAATGGTACTCTGTGGTGTTCCCTATGGGTACAGAAAATTTGTTTTGCAAAAATTCAAAACAGCCCTATTTGAGATTTGCACAAGACACAGATTAGGAATGACCTTTAGTGTTCGGACATAACTGTGTTCTGTGGGAACATTCAGTGGCCTGTCACAACATGCAAATAGGGCACCGAAAGCTGCTTGTGCCCTGTTAATTGCTCCAGGCCTCCATGTGCCAGCATCTACATCTTTCCCCCTTTCTGAGATGGCTAGCAGATTTTCATAGTGTGGATCCCTACAGACGTGTCCTTCCACTTCTCACAGCAGTGAATATCAAGACATAGGATCAAATGAGTTTCTTTTGGGCAGGGCAGTATTATCAACAGGAGTTGTAACCAAACCTCTGCTGGAAGGAAGAGATAAGAGGTAGCAGAGCTTCCCGCCACACAGCTTCCCTCCTCTGACACACACACACAGACACACACACATATACACACACACACACACACACACAGGCTTTGCACAGCTCTGACACGCACAGGCTTTGCACAACTTTCCTCCTCTGACACACACAGGCTGTGCACAACTTTCCTCCTCTGACACACACGGGCTTTGCACCTACCTTTCTGGCTTACTCTTTGGACCAGCAAATTTCTTTGTTTAGTCAGTTAGATCCTAGATTTATTCCCCAAACTCAAAAGAAATTTACTTTCAAATCCCACATGAGCAAATGTTTTCTCAAACTGAATGTTCATTTACTGAAAATATTCACAAATTTTCATGTCACAATTTTTGAGTTATGTTATCTTCAAAAAATATTCTCTCGGGGCTGGAGAGATGGCCTAGTGGCTAAGAGCGCCGACCACTCTTGCAGAGGACCCGGGTTCGATCCCCAGCACCCACATGGCGGCCGAGAACCGTCTGAAACTCCAATTCCAGGAGAACTCTAGTTCCAGGGGAATCCGACGCCCGCTTCTGACCTCCGCGGCATTGCACGACACGGGTGCACAGACTTGCATGCAGACAGTACATTCATGCACATACATAAATAAATAAAATTAATTAAAAAAAATTCTCTGAAGAGATCACTGCAGAAGGGGGTGGGGGTGGTGGATGACAACAAGGAAACAGAATTTTCCAGACAGCTGGTCAGTTACACATATGAACTTACAGCAAGGATGACAGTATGCATGATTTTGTAAGCTCAAGGCAGACAAAATCTTAATGTACACATGGAGATTTGTGTAAGAAACCTCAACTGTACCTGAGGAACAATTCGCAACTGACAGCTACTGCAGAAAGGAGATTCAGTCTTGTTTAAGAGTGAGACTCTTGGTAGATTGACCAGGGCATATACAGTTTTTTCTATATATATTAGAGTATGGGAAGTTTAATATGGAGAGCTACTAACGGGGTGCAGAGACAGGAGGGGAGGTCTAAATATGATTAAAATGTATTGTATTAAATATGCAAAAATCAAGAAAAAAGAAATAAAACAAAAATGTCAACTTAAAAAAATTAAATGTCAAATTATTGAAAAGAGTCTATGTAAATGAATAAAAAATGATGAGTAATAACTTGAAAGAAGTTATAGGATAAAGTTAAAGTGCATACAATAAGACCTAAAACAGCACATATATGATATATATATATATGTATATATCATATATAATTTCAGATATAGATGACTTGATATATATATATAAATAACTTGATATGTATGACATATACATATTACACATATATGACTTGAAATGAGGTTCTTAGGACCTCATTTAATTTTACTTTTTTACTTCTTTAAAAGCACTACTTCAGCCAGGTGTGGTGGCACACACCTTTAATCACAAGCACTTGGGAGGCAGAGGCAGACAGATTTTTTTGTGAGTTCAAGGCCAGCCTGGTCTACATAGTGAGTTCCAGAACAGCTGGGGCTACAGGAAGACCCTGTCTTGAAAAGATCCCCTCCCCCAAAAAGCGCTACTTCAAACGTTGAGTTATAGAGTGCACAGAGCTTATAGCGGGGATTTCCCAGGATCACCCGAAGCACAGTCTTAACAGAAGTGGACTACAGTGAGAAACACCCTGAGGAACCCCAGGATGCAGAATTTAAAAGAACAGTCATAAACATGATCAAAGAACTTACAACACACATACACACAAAAAAACTCAAAGAACTCAAAAGCTGATAGGCATAAACTTGTGATTCAAGCTCAAGAAAATATAAATATGCAGCTTAATGAAATATCAAGAACAATTCAGGACTTGAAAAATAAATTCACAAAAGAGAAAAATTGAAAAAAAAACACAAACCAAAATTAACATATAATTGAAAAACACATTATTTCAACTGGAAACAACAGAAGAAATCCTCACAAGTAGAATGAATGAAACAGAAAACAAGAAATGAAGACTGGATGGCAAAGTTGAAGATCTGGACTCCTTAAGCAAAGACTATGTAATTTTTCTTTTTACAAAAGGAATGGAATGGGACTGGAGAGATAGCCTACCGGTTAAGAGCACCGACGCTCTTGCAGAGGACCCAGGTTCGATCCCCAGCACCCACATGGCGGCTAAGAACCGTCTGTAACTCCAATTCCAGGAGAACTCCAGTTCCAGGGGAATCCGAAACCCTCTTCTGACCTCCGCGGCATTGCACGACATGGGTACACAGACCTGCATGCAGACAGTCCACTCATACACATACAAAGATAAATAATAATAATAATAATAATAATAATAATAATAATAAAAAGGAATGGAATATGCATAAAATGTTGGGCAGCATGAAAAGACAAATCTACACATCATAGGCCTACAGGAAGGAGAAAAAATTGTGCTATAAAAAAATAAGATGTGGGTCCCATCAATTTGATTATTATACCCCACCCCAAGGCTCAGAGAACATCTCGGAAGGTGTTCTAGTTTCTCTTCCATTGCTGTGACAAAACACTCTGACCAACACCAACTTGGGGAGGAAAGGGTTTATTCAGCTCACATCTCCTGGGTCACAGTTCATCACTTAGGGAGCCCAAGGCAGGAACTCAGGGCAGGAACCTGGAGGCGGGAGCTGAAGCACAGGCCATGGAGGAATGCTGTTCACTGGCTTGCTCCCCTGGCTCACGCCCAGCCTGCCTTCTTATATGGTACACAACAACCTGCCCAGGGTGGCACCACTCATTGTGGGCTGGGCCCTCCCACACTGCTCGACCATCAAGACAATACTCCACAGATGTGGCCACAGACCAATCCAATGGAGCCAATTCCCCAATTGAGGCTTCCTCAACCCAGGTGTGTCAAGTTGACACTAAAGCTATCCAGCACAGAAGGGGAGCCGGAAAGAATGTGAGAGCAAAGGATGGACAGAGAGGTGCGAAATGCTGACTTCTGGACAGGGCACGGCTGGCACACACCTGCGCTCACAGTGGCTGTGGCTACCGACCTCAAACCTGCACGTGGTCAAGTCAGAAAGACCACTGAGAGAGAGGTGGGGGGGAAGCTGGTGAGGGGCATGTTGAGGTTTGTCTAGAGGAGCAGGAGGGGAAGTTGGGGTGGGGTGGATATGACTGAGATGCATCGTATACAAGTAAGACATTTTCAAAGAATAAATAAAAGATTTTTGAAATTTTTATCTTTAAGTCAAAATTGCCAAATAGATCTGGAATGTTATTAAATTATTTAAAACCTTCGGGTAGAGGTATAAACATCCATGCATAGCCCAGGGAATGATGAAAATAAATCTTATGCAGGCAAAATCTGTCCTAGGTAATGAGAAACACTGTTAGTTACGTTATCCACCCATGACAATGTGATATTTTATTTTTTAAATATTTTGCTTATTTTATTTTTTATGTGTATGAGTGTATTGCCTGCATGTGTATAAGTGCAACCCATGTCATGCAATGCCCATGGAGGTCAAAAGAAGGCACCAGATCCTCTAACTGGAATTAGATGGTTGTTAGCCACCGTGAACCCAGACCCTCTGCAAGAGCAGTCAGTGATCTCAACCACAGAGCCATCTCTCCAGCCCCAACAATATGTTGTTTGTTTGTTTGTTTGTTTGTTTGTTTGGTCTTTTTGAAACAGGGTCTCCCTTTAGTCCCAGCTGGCCTGGAGCTCACTATGTAGACCAGGCTGGCCTTGAACTCACAGAGATCTGCCTGCCTCTGCCTCCTGAGTGCTGGGATTAAAGGCATGCACCACCACACCGGGCAACAATGTATTATTTTAACAACAGGAAAAAAAAAATGTTAGACTAGGAAGCTCCTAAACAGGTGTGTACAGTTGTGGATCTGAATATGGTAACTTTTCAGTGAAAAGGCCTGTAATTTTCAGTTTACCAAAAAGATAATGGTAAAAAACAATATAAATGTCACTCTATATGGAAAAATTAAAACTCATAATATAAAAAATCTTTAAAAATGTATTAATAAAAAGTAAAATATTATCTAAGGCCTTGAGAAAGGAAGGCTTTCTTGCACAAAATATAAACTGAATCAATCATGTTAACAATCTTAAATTAATTAACTGTTCCAAAATACAGGACTCGGGGGATAGCCCAGTCCATAAATACAGGACTTGAGGGATAGCCCAGTCCATAAATTGTTTGCCTTGACAGTGTGAGGGGCTGAGCTGGATTCTTTGCTTTTCTTTTAATGTTCTTTTTTTAATTTCTTGAAGTTCAATTAGGTGCTTTGTGTTTTCTGTACAGCCTTGCTGAAGGTTCACTTGGGTTGTATAGGAGTAATAGAAAAATGAGGGGAAACCTCTTAGTGCCTGGAAATGGGTGGGCTCCAATGTCAGAACCCAGGTGCCCAGGCCCACAGCTCCAGGCCCATGGGAGGGAATCACAGCAGAACCCACTTTTTCAAAAAGAATGCCAGGCATGCTAGCACACCTCGGTAATCCCAGCAGTGGGGAAGTTGAGACAGACAGATCCCTGGAGCTCATGTCCAGAGAGCCTACCCTAACTACCCTAGAGAGACCTGTATTTAAAAGAATAATAATAGGGGCTGGAGAGATAGCCTAGTGGTTAAGAGCGCCAACTGCTCTTGCAGAGGACCAGGGATCAATCCCCAGCACCTACATGGTAGCTGAGAACCATCTATAACTCCAATTCCAGGAGAACTCCAGTTCCAGGGGAATCCAACACCCTCTTCTGCCCTCTGTGGCATTACATGACACAGGTGCACAAACCTACATGCAGACAGTACATTCACACACATAGAAAATAAATAAATAGGGCGGGGCGTGGTGGCGCACGTCTTTAATCCTAGCACTCAGGAGGCAGAGGCAAGCGAATCTTTGTGAGTTCAAGGCCAGCCTGGTCTACAGAGTGAGTTCCAGGACAGCTGGAGCTCCAGGGAGACCCTGTCTCGAAAAGACCAAAATAAATAAATAAATAAATAAATATTTTTAAAAAGTTTACTTCAATACATTTAAAAATAATAATAATAATAATAATAATAATAATAATAATAGTAGTAATAATAATGCAGATGGCACCCGAGGGGCAATGACACTGAGATTGTCCTCTGGTCTGCACATGCACAAATAAACACATGCACACACACACACGCACACACACACGCACACACACACACAATCATGTACTTGTGAGACTTCTCATTCTAATTCCAAAGGGGCGGTTAAATTAAAGTGGATTTCTATTTTCCTAAGTTCTCTTGTGTGACCTTTAGCTTAATTCTTTGGTGACCATAAGCTATCACCTCTTAAAAGCTTCAGGCTTACATCTGTAATCTCAGCACTTGGGAGGCTGAGGCAGGGGGATCAGGAGATCAGAGTCAAACTTGGAAACCCAGGGAGTTGGAGACCACACTAGGCTACATGAGAGCCAGTGTTTAACAATATATATGTGGATTATATAATCTTTCACCCTTAAGCCTGAAAACACAATGGAGAAGGAAAGGAGAAAGAGGGCCAATGTCTAGAAACAGTTTTGAAGCAGTGACCACAGAGGTGGCAAAACTAATGTCTACAGGAACGTGTTTATTCACCCACATCCAGACAGGTTGATGGGATTTCCAGGGAAGGGCAGAAGGGCTGAGACAGATGGTAGCTTTCTTCTGACTGCCGCTATAACAGCGTTCGTTTCACCAGCGCGTGCTCTCCTGAGTTCTTGGATGAAGCTCTCGCTCCTCAGAGATTGGAGGCTGACTGTGCATTTCCTCATAACTAACTTTCCTCAGGAGGAATTCCTGATTCCACTGAATTGGGAGGTGAAGAAATTTCCTAGAAGAGATATCAGTTTTAAAAGAAATGAATCCCATCTCCCCGGGCCCTCATCTCTTCTTCTCCTTGATCACTTGACCACCTTGATCCACTGTCACAGATATTCCTTTACTGATTACCTTTGCTTCTGTGGGTTTCTACCATGTATAGGGTTTCGTCATTGAATGTGGAGTTTATGAAAAATATTAATTCAAAACCAAATGAGTAACAAATCCAAGGTGTTTCTGGCAGGGCTCACCCACGTTGGGTGGGACACCTTCACTGCAGACTTGGCTTTGAATACACAGTGTGCACACTTTCTGTTGGGCAGGCTGTCACAGCACACAATGCCTGAAATACCTCAACTCAGATGGGAGATTATTGTATTTCATAAATGGCAGGAATTTCTCTCATAAAAGCACAGTGGTTTAGTTATGGAAAACAGACTTCTAAAATGTTTCAACTGTTATTCTTTAGCATGTGTCTTTAGCATGCTATCATTAGCATTATCTGTGGGCTGTATTGTGTTAGAATTACTGATTTTTTTTGGTCTTTTTAAGATAGGCTCTCCCTGTAGCTCCAGCTGACCTGGAACTCGCTCTGTAGACCAGGCTGGCCTTGAACTCACAAAGATTCACCTGCCTGTGCCTCCACGCCCAGCTTAGAATTACTGATTTTTAAAATTGATATTTGAGTTGTTGGCTTGAGTTTCATAAAATACTGTTAAATGAATTTTGGCATGGAATTTGGACAGAATTTCCAGCATTTTCTGAAATTGCCTTAAACAAACCATCCTTCTACTCTTTTGTGCTATGTATTTTTGCAAAACAGCATCCTGGGCTTTGACAACAGTAAAATCAGAATATCAATCACCTCTCGAAGCATTGAACATGCTTTACATCCTGCAGCATCTAATATTCAGCCAAGAGTAAGTTATTATAGAAAAGTAAATGTACATATTCATTTCATTATATGAAAACTTGCTTTTGTCTTTAGTAAATAACAAAATTATGCCTGTCAAAGAATTGCTTTACATACATTTCTTCATGATTTATTATCAGCCAACATTTGACCTGAACACCTATTTTATGTACCTATGTACCTGGGTCCATGGAAAAATTTATTGGGCAAAAAGTCATTGCAAGTAGAAATTTTTCCCCCCACACTTGGAACTTATTTATTTTGTGGTCTACAAACAAAGACAATAAATGCAAAAAGATGGGGCTGGAGAGATGGCCTAGCGGTTAAGAGCGCCGACCGCTCTTACAGAGGATCCCGGTTCGATCCCCAGCACCCACATGGTGGCCGAGAACCATCTGAAACTCCAATTCCAGGAGAACTCCAGTTCCAGGGGAATCCGACACCCTCTTCTGACCTCCGCAGCATTGCACAACACAGGTATACAGACCTGCATGCAGACAGCATATTCATACACATATGGAAATTAAAAATAAATAAATAAATAAATAAATAAATAAATAAATAAATAAATAAATGCAAAAAGATAGTAGAAAGAATAAGGGAATAAAGGTAATTATTCTGAGATTGAAGTCACCAAGGCTATGATGTTAACTCCATCAGTTTATGATATAATGATGATGATATCTAATTTTCTAGCACTTTCCAATATGTTTTTATCTACCCGACTGTGCTGGTTAGTGTTTTTGTTAACTTGACACAAGCCTAGAGTCATCTGGAAAGAGGAAACCTCAACTGAGGAACTTCCAGATCAAATTGCTTATGGGCATGATTGTGTGGGAATTTCTTGATTGATGATTGATGTAGGAGGGCCCAGCCCACTGTGGGTGGCGCCATCCCAAAGGTGGGTCTGGGCTGTGTAAGAAAGCTAGCTGAAGCCGGGCGTGGTGGCGCACGCCTTTAATCCTAGCACTTTAGGCGTGGTGGCGCACGCCTTTAATCCTAGCACTTGGGAGGCACAGGCAGGCAGATCTTTGTGAGTTCAAGGCCAGCCTGGTCTACAGAGTGAGTTCCAGGACAGCTGGGACTACAGGGAGACCCTGTCTCGAAAAAAACAAAAACAAACAAACAAACATAAAAAGCTAGATGTGCGTGAGCCATGCAGAGGGTGAGCCAGTGAGCAGCATTCCTCTGTGGTTTCTGCCTCATTTCTGCTTGAGTTCTTGCCTTGGCTTCCTGGGTAGCATAGTCTCTAACCTTCTAACCTGGAACTATAAACTGAACACATCTTCCACAAGTTGCTTTTCGTTTGGATATTTTGCCATAGAGACAGAAATAAAACTAGAACAAGGGTCTTGGCCACATGGAGGTTACATGTGAAAGACCCTTAACTGAAGGCCTGAGTCATAAAGAATCTTCAACAAAATGTAGTCACTGAAATTCATATTAATAATGAGAACAGCACGTGGGGTTGTTCGGCCTGCCGTGGCACCGTCCGCTGCTCTTCCGAACCTCCTGCCACTGCCACTTTCAGTGCCAGGATGCTTTAGCAGGGCTGCCAGATCTGATCACAGGTTTGTTTTGTTTTGTTTTTTTCATCCGCTGTTTCTAGGCTTATGGACTTGAACAGAATGACCTTGCTCCTCCGCAGATGAACCTGGTTCATTCCCGTTGCATATGCGGTCCCCTGAACCACCTACCATCCCTCGGAGAGCAGGAGTTAACTCTGCTATGTTCAGCATTGTGTTCCTAGAGTCCAGTTTAGTGCCTGGCACATGAGAAGCACTTAATAAGTTTTCAGTGAGTACTAACGCTTTGCAGTACCAAGCCTTGAGGAGGGCCAAGTTCAGAGGTAACCTATTCCTTGTTAACACCACAAGGAGTCAATAAATACAGGAGTTAAAGAAAGCCATTTGCAAAAGCAACTTAAAAAAAAAAAAAACCAATCTGAGTTTTCCTGCGATTATCTAAGTTCGCTATACTGAAGTAGAATGTCTTCATACCATGCTGAAACATTTATATGGGATTTTCTAGTTGAGAGTTGGGATCTATGGCTCGGCCTTAGGATGTTTAGAGCACTACAACTCTGGACTGACCTTCCATTGTTTGCCATGGCTCACCTATCACCCACCTAACCCTCTATTTTTTGGCTCAGTTCCTGGCTCAGGCGACCTCAACAGATAATCCCAGTAAGCTCTAGTCAAGGTAAGTCCTCCAGGCACCAGTGAAAGTAAGGGTGACCACGAGACTGGTCCCAGTATTAGCACGCACTTGTCTATCAAGTGATCATATGAGAATTGTGTTGATAACAGACACACCAGCCTTACTGGAAACACTAATGCCCAGCATGCGTGATGTCTGCAAATTTTTAAGAAACTCTGAATTAAAAATTACCTAAATGTCTAGGAAGACTGTGTGGTTGTTCTGGGTCATACATCTAGAAAGTAATACACTTACATGAAAATAATTAAAATTAATTCCAGCTGGATTAAAATACATGTTCATATAGAGCTTGCATTTTCAAATCTAAATTCTTTTCTAGCCTTCATCCCATCTTACACATTGATCTAATTGTTAACTCCCAGAGCCCCACAGATCATTACCATATAAGAGTTTCTTTCTCATTCTCAGAGTCATAAACAACTTCCAACTCTAGGAAGTCTGTAGATCATATGACTTACTCATCATTTAAGCAAACCCACCTCTCTTGGACCACAGAAGTTTCCTTGGCACCACATGACGGTGACGCAGATGGCTATGGCCAACTCCAGCAAGGTAAGAAGCAGCATTAGAGACACCAGGCCCTAGGAAAATGAAGCCTCGGATCAAGCCAGTGATACAGTCAGAGTAAAAAAGAAGCGGACACATGAACTCTGAAGAATGGATCCAGTAGCAATCCAAAATTATGAAAACATTGCCATAGAAAGAAAGATGTGAGAGGTTCTACGTCAGTCTACGTGAGCTAGTCAAGGAGGTGGGGAGGAAGGCAGACAAAAATGGCCCCTCAGTGATTCCATCGATAGTATTTCATAGGGTTTTAGCCATTTACATTATCCATAGAAACCAAAATACAATGCTGGCTTATCACACACGATCACTCCACTAACCATCCTTCCATTATCACTGAGGCATTTAGAAAAAATGTAGGATCAAATTTTTATGCAGTGATAGTGCCATTAAATCCACAAAAAAAATAAAACAAATGTGTAATTAGAAATACAACATAAAATTAATGGGACTGTGGGTGTAGCTGGGTTGTTAGAGTACATACAGAGCCCTGGGTTCAGTCTGCAGTACCACATAAACAGGGCATGGTGGCATATACCTATAATCCCAGCCCTCAGGAGGAGGAGGAGGCAAGGTGATCATAAATTCAAGATCATTCTTGTCTACATACCAAGTCTGAGGGCAGCCAGGGCTACATGAGACCCTGTCTCGAAAATTTTATAAATTTCCATGAATAGGTCAGAAAACCGGAGGATACACAATGGATAAATAAGAATGAAACATCAACTTCTAAATTGACCTCAGAAAAGATAGACTACTAATCACAGCTATAATAATAATATATCAATGATATTAATGAATTCCCTTTTAAATAGCATATCAAAATAAACTTTAAAGTTAAGTCATTCAAAAATTCAAGTATTGTTCAAATATCCCAGACAGTCACAGAAGAATGTTTATCAAACAAAGGTATGTGAAATAATTATTCTGCTGAATAGACATAGTTTAAACAATAACTCCTAATGACTTATTGTTATACTCAGATTATCTCTCAGTTCTCTCCAGAGAGGTTTCCTTATACAACAGACTGTGATTAACACAGAGACTCAGAACTGCAGAGAATAAGTGACTGGAAAGTGCTTATTTGATAGAGAAAGCATCCACATCTAACCTGAGCCTCCCAAAGTTCAGATGGGGACCAAAGAGTATAAGAACCAGAGATGTTAGATGACCACAAGGATCAGCTTTCAGACAGCTGATATGAACTCACAGTAATAGTGACAGCATACATAAGTAACACATAAGCTCAAGCCAGACAAAATCCTAGCAGAGAAGCGGGGAAGTGGATAGGAAACCTAATCCATAGCTCCTAGGATAGAGAGATTCGGTGTACTTTAAGAATGTGAGTGTGGGTGGGTTAATTAGGCTCCAGAGAATGGGCTAATATGCAAGGTGGACTCATGCATATGTAGTGCATGAAATCAGGCAGGAAGTGGTGGGAGCTGCAGATAGGGGAGGGGATGTAAATAGGATCAAATCTTTATAATGTGATCATTGCTTCAGACCTCTGTAGCCATAAAAGAAAAATGCCAATATTTTTGTTACCTTTCCAAGGTTTTGCTTATATTTATTTAAAAACAAAGCAGCAGAGATTCTTCTCACTAAAAAAATACATTGCATGAAATTTGCAAAAGATTGAATTAAATTTTTTAATATGCAAAATAAATTTTAGCATATTCCCTCTGGAGAGTATAGTAACATTAGTAATAATACAACATGATGGGCTAATTATTTATCAAACATTAGCTTAGTGAATTCTTTTTTTATTCTTGTATGTGTATTAATGTACTGTCTGCATGCAGGTCTGTGCACCCGTGTTGTGCAATGCTGTGGAGGTCAGAAGAGGGTGTCGGATTCCCCTGGAGTCAAAGACGGTTCTCAGCCACCATGTGGGTGCTGGGGATCGAACCTGGGTCCTCTGCAAGAGCAGTCAGAGCTCTTAACCGCTAAGCCATCTCTCCAGCACAGCTTAGTGAATTCTTACACCAATCCATTAGGTGCCTGCTCCCGATTATTGTCTTTGCGTCAAGGTTAACAAATTAAAATGCAGAATGGCTATCTGATAGGCCCCCCATTCTAAAATCAACTGACAGCAAAGCCAAGGTAACATAGTATATTGTTTTCTGTATATTTTTTTTTTTTTTTTTTTTTTTGGTCTTTTCAAGACAGGGGCTCCCTGTAGCTCCAGCTGTCCTGGAATTCGCTCTGTAGACCAGGCTGGCCTTGAACTCACAAAGATCCCCCTGCCGCTGCCTCTGCCTCTGCCTCCCGAGTGCTAGGATTAAAGGAGTGCACCACCACGCCTGGATTGAGCTATTTTATTAACAATTTAAAACATACGCTTGATGAAGAGCTCAGATAAAGGCATAAGTCTGGAGACTGCGAAGAATGGCAACCCTTGGAGGCCTGGGCATTGACAGCCAAATGCACTGAGAGGAAAGCCGTCCCCACAAAGGCAATCGCAGAACTGGCAATGTTCATCCCAAAACAGTTTTGTATCTAAAAAAGGAAGCAAGAATTTCCTATCAATACATGTAGCCTGAGCAACATTCTATTTATAGACCCCACAGTATCCTAGATGCAAGGCCAGTGCCCATGAACAAAGATTCCTTAGGCACATGGAGCTTACAGTAGAGCAATGAAGACACAGAAGGGGCTGGGCACATAGTTGGTAGAATGCTCACCTCATGTGCACACGAGCCCTGAATTCAATTACTAGTACCACATAAACAGGGGATGGTGGGATGCCCCTGTGACTCTAGTGCCAGGGAGGTGAAGGTAGGAGACTGGAATTCCAAGCCATCCTCAGCTACACACAAGTTCAAGGCCAACCTGTGATTGATATATGAGACCTTATCACAAAAGAAAAAAATAGGTCAAGAAAAAGACACTAATATATAAACTATGCCATACTTCTGGAGTAATTAAGTATTAAAGTGATGCACTCTGAATGGGACACCTATGCCAACCTTTGCCTCCAAAGGCTCAGGGATCATTGCAGAAGAGGGGGTGGAAACATCACACGAGCCAGAGACAGTAGATGACTACGAGGAAACAGTTCTCCACTCAGCAAAGCTGTTGCTCATGTGAATTCACAATTGTGGCAGCAAGAACTCTAGCCAAGGAACCACCGGCACTGGTAGCTCCTGGCAGAGTCAGTGTTCTTTAAGGGCATGGCGCTGGTTAGTTGACCAGGCTCTATGGGATAGACAGACATTTGGGGACCCAAAATTAGAATGGATAGGCCTTTAAAAAAAAAAAAGAGGATATGAAATTGGGGTAGGAGGCAGAATGGGGGTACAGATAGAGAAGGGGGTCTGAACATGATCAAAATACATTGTATGAAATTCTCAAAATTTCAATAGCATTTTTCATTTTATTGAATTTTTGTGAATTTCATGCAATATATTTTTATTATAGTTGGACTCCCTCCACTAATATATGTAAAGGTCTAGCAAGTCAAACTTGTGTCCAAAAAGGCCCTTTGGTGTGGGTCCATGGACTGGGGCCTGGTGAACCTATCTAGCACTACACCCTTAAAAAAGCTGACTCTGTATATTAATAAGAAAAAATTAAAATCTAGAGAAAGATATGCAGGTTTGTGATATA
Source organism: Rhizomys pruinosus (assembly GCA_009823505.1). NCBI lineage: Eukaryota > Metazoa > Chordata > Mammalia > Rodentia > Spalacidae > Rhizomys > Rhizomys pruinosus. Next base: position 1,099,130 of record VZQC01003229.1, read on the forward strand.
AAATAACAATGACACATGAATAATCGCATATTCCCCCAGATGGCCCAGCAGATGTCTGGGTCATTTCCTTCAGTTGGGAAAGCAGCCTAAAGCCCCTGAGGCTATAGTGTTCCCAGGGGGCCACAGGGCTTGGAGGGAAGCAGAAAAGATTAGGAAAGTAGGCCAGAGAATTATCAGAGAGCCACATTGGGAAAGACCCTATAAATCATGAAAACCTCTTCAGTTCTAGTTCTGAGAAAAATGCATAATTACTAGAGGATTTGGAACAACTGGACTGAAGGAGGCTCCGTTGAGGAATTACCACCCATAAACAAAATAAAATTAATAAATGAAATATTTTTTAAAAAGAATGGAAGCAGGGGGACCCAGTTAAGAGACTAATGGACCACCATCAGTGGAAAAATGAGAAAAGAGCAAACCCAAATTAACGGAAAAATGGACCCAAAGTCGATGGACTTAAGAGCAGAGAATAGATAGGAATTAGAGACAGTGTGGAAAACTCCTTTAAAGGAGTTTATGCACAACAGAAATGTATGTTGTACCTAGCTAGCAAGGGAAAATAATCCCATGATGATGTAGATATAGATACAAATATAGATTAGATATAGTGACAGTAATTGCATGCTTGCATGCTGATTTAAAAATCCTAGCAGAAACACACTGGAGCATTGAATTTGAATGGAGAAAAAAAGTGATAGAATACAACACTCAAGTAAGGGGCTCAGCTTTAAAGAAAAATCACAAAGCTCATCTATCTGTAGTAAAAGTCTACAGGGAGAAAGGATACTGGGGCAGGTCTGATTCACAGAGCAAATGCGACAGCATGTATCTGAGATTCCTCTTCAGTTTTCTCAGAATAAGGAGCAAGGCCATCAGCAGAGAGTGGAGATATGAAAAAGCAGATGGGAGTTCAAGGAAGAATATCCTGGATCAAAAGCATCTGTGGTGGAGAAGTGAATGGATGGGAGATGGGGAAAGGTGAAAGGCTAGATGACTCAGAGAACACATACTAGAGAGCTTGTCCATTGTTTAATGAATGACTAAAAGAATAGAACTTTTGGGGGTTTTTGAGACATGGTCTCCCTGTAGCCATGGTGACCTGAAACTCACTGTGTAGTCCAGGCTGGCCTTGATTTCACAGGGACCTGACTGCTTCTGCCTTTCAAGTGCTGGAATTAAGGGCGTGTACCACCACTCCCAGCTAAGAATAGAAATTTCCATATGTCCATGCACCTCCCCCCCAGCTCTTCCAATCTTTAAGCCCCTTCTTCCACAAGGGTCCCAGGATGGGTGGAGTTTAATATAGGAGTCTTGTCCAAAGACCCACACTCTGCATAATTATACACAAAAATTCAAGAAAAATTTTACAAAAATAAAGAACAGAAATTTTTGTTTTCAATTCTGGAACTAGTGGAGCGAGACCCTTCACTAAAAAGAATTTGTTTACAATACCACACATGAGTTCCTGCCAACTGAAAGGTCTTTAAGTCCAATTAGGTAGCCGTTGATTACCCCCAAGACAAAAGTACCACTACTACACCAATATGCTTTGCTGTGCTGGCCATCATTGTGGTTATTAGGCTTTAAACCTGGAGTTAGACCATTGATTGAGTTTCTCCCTTGGCAGTTTGCACAGTCTCCTCCAAAACCATGAGAGCCGGTCTTCAGGGAGAAGGCTTCCAGGTCAGTTCCAGTTCCATTGCTCCAAGTCCTGTATCAAAATTATTCCCTGTCTTCAGCAATAGGGTCTTACCTCTAAGTTATGGGAGGCAATCGGGGTTCGAGCAATGGCCAGGGTCATTATGGGAGTCTCTTTGACTACTCTGACCAACAACTTGAAGGGAGGTTTCTCGTGTCTGGCATTGTGTTTCCTGTAGTCTTCAGCTATACACAGACACTCATGTACCAATATTGTATATGTGTATTTTTCAGTAGGCTTTTGAACTGATAATTTCCCTCGGGTTTTCACATCACCTAAGCATTATTTATCTTTCATCTCTTTCTCCCCTTGCCTAACCCTGTTAAACTTGACAACTCACAGAAATTAAGAAGCCTTTTAATAAGTGCAGAGTCATCAAAATATCAACCACAGGTATTCACGTTCACAGTTTATCTGAGTTTTTGATGACCTACCATCTGAAAGCTTTAGGAAAACAAAATCAATTTTCTTGTGCACTAAATGAGACCTAGTGCCTCATCTGGATTCCCCATTTCTAGTCTCCTAGCATTGGTGAGTAATTTATTTCTATTCCTCTGGTCATAGAAAAAAAAAAAAAAAGAGGAAGAACTGGCACTTACCAGCATTCTTGTGGGTTTTCTGCCAGCTGCAACAGTCAAGGATCCTGAACCAATAAACTGTTTAAAACAGGAAGTAATGCAGATAAAGAAATATTAAGTCTAAAATATTCCTCTTGGTATTTCCTTGATCAGTAGATAACTCAAAAGAGTTATAGAAATCTTTTTGTTTAAATCATGGGAAGTTATATTTCAAGTTATTCAGTCTTCTTGACTAACATTTTAAAATAGTTTATATTGTAAGTAAATTCATAAAAATTTCATTTTGTTTATACCTGAATTTTAACAGGTTTATATAAGTCTAAATACTTTTTTTTTTTTTTTTTTTTTTTTTTTTTTTTATTTTTTGTTTTTGGGTCTTTTCAAGACCGGGTCCCCGGTTAGCCCCTGGCTGTCCTGGAAACTCACTCTGTGGACCAGGCTGGCCTTGAACTCACAAAGATCCTGCCTGCCTCGCCTCCCAAATGGGTATTAAAGGTGTNTATTGCTGTAAGAAAATGATCTTCCCTCAAATGCACAGGAAGGCCATCCAATATTGATGTATTCTGTTGCTAGGAGATGAGTTTGGAGCAGGATTTCTCTGTTTTGTTTTTTTAAAAACCTCTGCTAATTTGATTCCTGGGAAATTCTGTGTGTTTACTTGGTGGCATTTCTGCATAATGCCTGCGCAAGGCCAAGCCTTGGAAGATAATGGAAATAAAAGATATTGCTTCCATTATCAGTCTGCAGTAAAGATTGTTCCAAAGTATACAGCCATTAAAGTTCACACTGGATACTCAGTTTAATCAAAGATTGGTGAGGATTCTGGATGTTTTAACAGTCACAAGAATGGGTAGTAGGCACATTGGCATGTACTTAGCAGAGAGTCTACCCACCAGAGACTGTGAATGCTGAGTGGTTTAAAATTGAAGGCTGCATCTGACAGAATATGAATTTTTTTTTTTTTTGGTATTTTTTGAGACAGAGTCTCCCTTTAGTCCCAGCTGTCCTGGAACTTGTTATGTAGACCAGGCTGGCCTTGAACTCACAGAGATCTGTCTGCCTCTGCCTCCTGAGTGCTGGGATTAAAGGCATGCACCACCATGCCCGGCTTTTTTTTTTTAATTTAATAACCCATCGACTCCCATTCATGCTGTTCATGACGTGCTGAGTGTGGGGTCACCCACTGGAGCAGGGTCCATCTACCAGAAGCCACGCCCTTAAAGAAAACTGACTTTCCTCCCCCAGAAGCCATAAATTTCTGTAGCTCCTCAATTAGGAGTAGGGGTTCAGGAACCCTTTCCCCACTCCATAGTAGAATGTTGACCTGGCTTGATCTTGTACAGGTCTTATGCAGGCAACCAAAATAAACTGGATCAAATTCTCAAAGAAAATAAAAATATTTGTTTTAAAAATGGATATAATGATATCCCTCATTTGTAGATGCTAGCACCAAAGGGTCCCTAGTTGAATGGCAAGCTGAGCAACATTAATGTTATATTTCTTTTTATCTGAAAGCAACTGTGCTGCTATAATGTGAATCCCCTAATAGGCTCTAGAATTAACTTACTTTCAGGCTTTGTAATTGCAGTATATAGGTGGGGAATATGTATTCATATTTTAGAGTAATATAAAATTAAATGGAAAAATGTGAACTTCTAAACATGTTTTGGAATTAACATACAGTTTATTTTCAGAGGTCATAATTTTGGTATATATGTGACATATAAATAGGCATATTTTGGAGCAATACAAATGGGGGGAACAACTATGACAAAAGGACTGGGTCAAAGAACTGACTGAAACAGTTAACTTCTGCCCAAACAATAAACCTCTACAGAGAAAAACTTTTTTAAAGTCTTTTTAAAGACTGAGAAAAAGTCATGTATGGCAGAATGCATGAACTGGGGTGGGGTGGGAGCATGGGAAGGGGAATGTGTCCAAACTGCACTGAGAAACGATATATAAAATATGCAAAACAATAATAAAAATATTTTATTAAAATAGATATAAGATTACACACATAGACAATTTCAAAATCAGACTGTGCCTATGTGACCCATCCCTGTCATCTATAGCTGTGTATGTGAGAGATTTTATCAGATGTACCACTGTCAAAAACGGGTGTAAAGTGGCCATAGTTATAACCATATTTAGGAAATTCTTCCTTATCAAAAGTAAAGAGGAAAAAGGATTGTTATATAAAATTCAGCTATTAAATTCTGGTTAATACACAGGAACAGGCTTTAAATGCTCCTTTAGATAATGAAGAGGTTATCACAGGAATCTCCTATCACTGTAGTTTGTAAAAGAGACTCTGTTCAAACTCAGCTTTGCCTAATTTCCATCTTGTAACCCTGGACAGATAATTAATATTAACAAGGAACAGTACATAAAAGTGGATTGCATATTTTCCCAGGACAAAGAAAGCACTCAAATTGCTGGCAATATCCATTTCTTCTCTTAATTTCTGAGACCCCAGAAGGCCCTTGTTCTATTTTGCCATCCTAGTGAAGAAGCTGAGGGCTAGAGCTGACATCTCATTTCTAACATTACATCCTTAATGAGACTATAACAGAAAGATGGGGAAATATAGGACTGAGTAGTGGAACACAGCAGACATGTTCACAATGGGGAGGTTTTGGAGGGGAGTCTGTTGCTGCAGCCAAAGGCAGCCACAGAGAGGAGCCTGTAGACCTTCAGCTTTGCTTTGATGGTAGTTTGGAATATAAAGAAGCTTCTAGAATTGGAATCAATAGCGATGATAAAATAAATGAAACTCTGGTTCACTAACCTCTTCCACCCCTATTTATTAAAGCAAACTGATCTCACTTTCTGAGAAAATGCAATTGTTTTCACAAAACACCGGGAATTCCTCATTCCTGTCTTTTATAGAGCACAGAGTGGAAAGTTTTCACTGGGGTCTTCAAAAGTTGTTATGCCAAGAAATTCAAGAAAATTTCAGAGTGTATGGAGATACTCAAATCCAAAGTGCATGGCTCTTCACACTGAACTGAAATAGTCTACAACAAATCTGTGAGAACTGATATTGGCAGAGGCCCCTAATCTACTTCCATCACGTGTGTTCTGTTGTCCTTTTTTCTGCTATGCCCACTCCGGTAAGACTTCTTCTTCCCTTCTCCTAGTCTCTATTCTAGATTTTTGACATGTGCCCATACCCACACATACGATTAGGAACATATGTAAATTTAAAATCTAGCATCTGCATATGAGAAAAAATACAGTTTTTTTTTTTCTTTCTGAGTCTAGGTTACTCCAAGCTATAGGGCTCCTAGGTACATATGCCCAAGGGTTCTAGGTCCCACCACAGAGAATTTACATACCCATTTTTAAATTATTATTTTCATTTTATGTGTTTGAGTGTACTGCCTGCATGTATGTAAGTGCACCCATGTCCTGCAATGCCTGTGGAGGTCAGAAGAGGATCTTGGATCCCCTGGAACTGGAATTACAGATGGTTGTTAGCTGTCATGTGGGTGCTGGAAATCAAACCCCGGTCCTCTGCAAGAGCAGCCAGTGCTCTTAACAACTGACCCATCTCTCCAGCCCCATATACCCATGTGCTTTATTCATAATATCTAAGGGGTGGAATCAGTCTCTATGTCTATCAACAAATGAATGGATAAAGCAAATGTGGCGCATATTGACCATGGAATTTCATTCAACCATAAAGAAAAGTTAAATCATGGAATGTGTAAGAAAACAGAACTAAAAATTAATATGAAGTGGTTTCTTTTAATTAGAAAGAAATGGACCTTCTCCTGCTTTGCTCAGAAATTATAAATCAAAACCACAGCTTGTAACCTTCAAATAACTCACAATACTTTCATAACGGAATACTTAGCAGTACTAGGTAAGAAATGGTCTGTGGCCAGGGGAATGGGAATACTCACGAACACAGCACCCCACAGTGGATACCCTGTGTAGAAGGTGAAGAAGAAGAAGTATCTGAAGAGATGGGACAAGTATTGTAAGCAAGCCAGAAAAATGCCCACTGCCAGAATCAATGTTCCACTCAGGATCTGGATGGCCTAAAAGAAGAAAAAGAAAAGACAGGCATTATACTATTTCAATTTTCCTAAGAAAGGGCATGTCGGGGCTGGAGAGATGGCCTAGTGGTTAAGAGCACCGACTGCTCTTGCAGAGGACCCGGGTTCGATCCCCAGCGCCCACATGGCGGCTGAGAACTGTCTGTAACTACAATTCCAGGAGAACTCCAGTTCCAGGGGAATCCGACACCCTCTTCTGATCTCCGCAGCATTGCACGACACGGGTGCACAAACCTACATGCAGATAGTACATTCAAATAAATAAATAAATAAATAAATAAATAAATAAATAAATAAATAAATAAGAAAGGGCATGTCATTGCTTTAAGTGGTTAAAATGTTAAGCCTGAATTAACTGAGAAGAAGCTTAACTGAAGCTCTTCATAAGACCAGACAGCCCATAGGCCACACCTCCAAGCTGAGTGAGATATGTCCAAGTCTGGCCTGGTTTTCTCTATACTGTTTGGACTGATCAGCTGGAAAGGGTCCCTGCTAGCTAGAGAAAGGGCCTATGAGGTCTCAGACCAAGAAGCAGCAGGAAGTGTGCCATTGTGATTATTTATCTTCATATGCTTACCACAGCTTGGGACCATAGTACAACAGACAGATAGGTGATTGTTAAGGAGTACTCTGAAGCTTGGTATGGTGCTGCACACAGTATTAGTCCAGCACCCTGGAGGCAGAGGCAAGCAAAGCAGATCTCTATGAGATTGAGGTCAGCCTGGTCTACATAGTGAGTTCCAGGCCAGCTGGAGCTACAGAGACCCTGTCACCAATAACAATTCTTCTCAGACTTCCTTTCAACTCAATTTTTTAAATTTAAAATATAGACCATGTCCACCACGAATGGCTCAGGCCTGTGAATTCAGCTACTTGAGGGATGAGGCAAAAGTATCTGTCTGGGCTACAGAATGAGCCCAAGGCCAACCTGTGTAACTTAGCAAGATGATGTCTCAAAGTGTTAAAAGGGGTAAAGCTAAATACCAGTGGTTGTACATGTCCCTAATATGCATGAGTACCTGAACTCCATCCCCAGTACCTCCAGGAAAGGAAGGGAAGGGAAGGGAAGGGAAGGGAAGGGAAGGGAAGGGAAGGGAAGGGAAGGGAAGGGAAGGGAATTGGGAAGGGAAGGGAATTGGGAAGGGAATTGGGAAGGGAAGGGAATTGGGAAGGGAATTGGGAAGGGAAGGGAAGGGAAGGGAAGGGAATTGGGAAGGGAAGGGAAGGGGAAGGGAGATGGAAGGGAAGGGGAAGGGAAGGGAAGGGAATTGGGAAGGGAAGGGAAGGGAAGGGAAGGGAAGGGGAAGGGAGATAGAAGGGAAGGGGAAGGGAAGGGGAAGGGAGATGGAAGGGAAGGGAAGGGGAAGGGAGATGGAAGGGAAGGGAAGGGAAGAGGAAGGGAGATGGAAGGGGAAGGGAGATGGAAGGGGAAGGGAGGAAGAAAAGGGAGATAGGGAAAAGAAAGAAGGGAAAGGGGAGGGGAAGGAAGGGGAGGGAAGGGAAAAAGGAGATGAGAGAGGGAAGAAGGGAAAGGGAAAGATGGGTAGGGAGGGAGGACAGGAAGGTAGAAGTTCATCGGACTCAGCCTCCTGATACAGGTGGTCAGAAAGCACTGAGAAGCAATGAAGTTCTTTAGAATAACCTCACTAGGGTTTGATAGAACATTTTATCCTATGAAAGAATGTCTCTCTACTCCTACTACTCAGTTCTATGTCTTCTTCAATAACATCCTTGACTCAGAAGTGACTCAGAAATTTCTCTTCTGCACATATAGGAGGGTCTCATGTGTTTTTTTTCCCTTCTCTTTTAAACTAATTTTTAAACAAAGGCTGATTTACCCCTAGGGCTTGCAGTACTCCTTTCTGAAAATCATGTGATCCGTCCAAGGGCTGGTACGTGGAACCGTCAGTGTCCTCTGTATTCATGTGACTGTGCGGTGGGGTCCCCAGCCTCGTGTTATCAAACTCTTGGGAGGCCATTAGCAGTTGATTATGGCTGTTGCAGAATTAAAAAAAAATTACCAGTATTTAATAATGGTTTTGTTGTATTAGAATTGTTTTGTTTTTGTTTTTGTCCATACATCAAAATTACTCTATGAGTGGGGGCCTGTAGACAAGGCTTGTCCTCCTCTATCCTTAGACTGGGGGCCTGTCGACAGGTCTTGTTCCCCTCTATCCTTAGGCTGGGGGCCTGTCCACAGGGCTTGTTCCCCTCTATCCTTAGACTGGGGGCCTGTAGACAGGTCTTGTCCTCCTCTATCCTTAGACTGGGGGCCTGTCCACAGGGCTTGTCCCCCTCTATCCTGAGGCTGGGGGCCTGTCCATAGGGCCTGTTCTCCTCCCCTCTATCCTTAGGCTGGGGGCCTGTCCACAGGACTTGTTCCCCTCTATCCTTAGGCTGGGGGCCTGTCCACAGGACTTGTCCCCCTCTATCCTTAGGCTGGGGGCCTGTCCACAGGGCTTGTCCCCCTCTATCCTTAGGCTGGGGGCCTGTCCACAAGGTTGTTCCCCTCTATCCTTAGGCTGGAGGCCTGTCGACAGGGTTTGTCCTCCTCTATCCTTAGGCTGCTTTTTCTTCTAGGGGTATTTCCCCTACAGCATCCTCTGGATAATTTTTCCTCCTTTTCCAAGCTGAATCTCAGTCCCCAGGTCAAGCAAACTGGATCAGTAATGAGTAATCGGGACAGCACATTTCCTGCTTCTTCTTGTCTGAGACAAAGATCTGACAGGCTTATTTTCCAGCCAGCAAGGCCCCTTTTCCACCTGACCACTCCAGACCAGTTTAAGTGAAACCATGGCCAGTCCTAAAACTTGGAGCTGTGATTTATGGGCTCTCTCATCCCTTTTTGAACTGACCAATCCAAATTAGGAAAGGGGGCCCAGACTCAAACCAGGAAAACATTTAAAGGGACCAGGCCCTCCCGCGGGCTTTGGAGTTTCTGTTCCCCAAACCTTCGCTTATGGAGGGCTTTTCTCTCTGGGTAAGCGTATGCATGTGTGTGTTTCCTTAATAACGTCTGTTGCCTGTTGCTTCCTGCTGTGTCTGATTTTTTTTTTTCCTGCCTTTTAATTCTTTAATTGTCAGGGAAAATGAAACCCATCAAGACCCCTAGATTGCAACACTTTCAAGAAGCTCCTTTTATCCCTGGCCATGTCTGAATGGCAAACTCTTCCTGGTCACTCTCAGAGCCCCTCTACTTCCCTTGCGGCGCCCCTTGGTCGGCCCTTCAGTTTTCAGTGTCTGTCTGCTGAGCGCCTTTGCTCCAGGGCATCAGTGTCTGCTGGTTGGTTCCCACCTAATTCATGTTGCACAAACAGATAAGCTTAAGATCCAGCCTAAGAAAAGCCATAGCTATGGAAAACAATAGAAAATATCACATGTGTTGGATCTTCTCGTGCTAAAAAAAAGTAAATAAAATTTAAATTAAGCCAGGTGTGGTGGTGCACGCCTTTAATTCCAGTATTTGGAAGGCAAAGGCAGGTGGATTTTTGAAATTGAGGCCAGCCTGGTCTACATAATGAGGTCCCGGCCAGCTGGGGCTACAGGAAGACCCTGTCTCAAAAAATAAAGTATAGCTGGGGAACGAAGTCTGAATATAATCAAAATCAATTGCATGAAATTACTGCATTGATAAAATTTCTCTTAATTGCACATATTTTTAATATTTTGTTTATTTTTATTTCATGTTTATGAGTGATTGCCTGCATGTGTGTAAGTGCACCCTTGTCATGCAATCCCCACAAAGGTCAGAAGACAGCATCAAATCCCCTGACCTGGAGTTACAGAGGTTTGTTAGCCATCCTCTGCAAGAGCAACCAGTGCTCTCAACCACTGAGACATCTCTCCAGCCCCAAATAAAATATTTTTAAATCAAATTAAATTAATAGCCAGGCGTGATGGCACATACCTTTAATCCTAGCACTTGGGAGGCAGAGGCAGGTGGATCTCTGTGAGTTCAAGGCCTGTCTGGTCTATATAGTGAGCTCCAGGCCAGCTGGGACTAAAGGGAGACCCTGTCTCAAAAAGACAAAAAAAATTAGATTAATAAAAATTTAAAGCAAAAAAAAAATAATTAAAAATAAAACCATAGAACATCTCTGGAGGAAAGAAATCTAGTCTGACTACATTATTCAATTTGACTTTAAAAAACAATCAGAGATGAGCTTCCTCCTTCAGATAAAAGAAGTTATGTTCTATAAATTTTGCTCTTAAAAATGTCAAAGAAATGTAGCTTTCCTGGCATATCGCTCCTTAAGCTCGTCTCTCCAGCTCTGAGTAGCAAAAGTTCTGAGTGTTTTACTCATGTCAGTTAATTTATTTCTCACAACTTCCATTTGAATGGGTACTCTTTTTATAATCCTTCTCATTTCACAGATGAAGATTCTGAGGAACAGAGCAGTTAAGTCACATTCCCAAGTCCACCAGCCAAGAATTGGAGGAGATAGGGACCAGAATCTGGTAATCTGCCTCTAGTTATTATACTATTCCATTTATCTAGGTAGGCAGCCAAACTCGTGTGTGTGTGTGTGTGTGTGTGTGTGTGTGTGTGTGTGTGTGGTGTCCAGGTCTACATTTTCCAAATAGCTATATTATTTTGCCATACAGTTTTTTTTTTAAATAATGACACCAGAACATTTTCATTCTAAGGGAGGTCAGCCACCTAACCAAAATTTCCAAATCTCCAGAGAGCAACCAAACAGAAAACTTTCCATCCATCCCAAGTGGACCATGAAGTACTTTTAGCAGAGCAGGTGAAAGGAGAATCCCTACAGAGAGGGTACCTGTACAGTTTACCTTGGAGGCTTCAGGCTTTGGCAGACTTCTTTCCTCCCAAGTCCGTCTCCTATAGACTGGGAGATGGTCATGATCACCACAGAGTCTGTTCCCGAAACAGCAGCTTCTTCTTCCTTGGGCTTAACGAATCTTTTCCCCTTGCACAACAGTGGAAGTCCTTTTGCTGGCTGTCTGGAAGGTGTCCTAATCACATTTGCTATTGCAATGACAATGGCAGTTGAGGACATTGACCATCCATCCACTTCCTCGGGGCTTAGCCATAGGAAGGGAATTAATATCAGGAGCCAGTGTCTTCTGCCTCCACCACTACTCCATGCATCATTGGAACAAGAAATATAAACAGAAAAGATGAATGGGCCCATGGGAAGGTACGATGGGATGGAGGAAGAACAGGTGTAATTGTATGTGGACCATGAACCCAGTGTTGGGACAATGAACAGTGTTGGGAGGAGAGACAGACTGTGGCCACTAAGGGACTGAGTTTGCAAAACACATCAGTCATGACACTAAGATTGCCTTACATGTACGATCATGTTCAATTCTCATCGGCCAACCAAGTTTAGTTCCTTTGTCTCATATCATAAATTAGTAATGGCAATTTTAATTTAAATCTACTAAATGGTCCTTATGCAAAAATTGCTTTTCCCTGTTCAATTTACTTCACATGTATCCATTTTTTTCCCATCCTCAAGATAACCCATGACTTAGGTACTACTACTAAGTCAATGGGATGGAATATAAGACCTGCATAGGAAAGATAAACTAGAGTCCCTCACATTTAACCACCTATCTTGGTCCCTTTTCAATTTGTGTAACAGAATACTGCTGAGTAGGCGAGCTGTAAGAATAGAAGCCTATTCTCCTCATGATTGAAGAGGCTGGGATGTCCAAGCCATAACACTGACCTCTGTTGAGGGCCTTCATGCCATGTCATAGTAGAGGGAAAGGGAACACGCATAAGATGAGACAGAGAAGAGGGAGGCTAATAGTTCATCCTCATCGTCATCCTCACTGGATTTAGAATCACCTAGGAAACGCATCTCTGGGTATCCCTGTGAGAAGGTTTCCAGAGAAGTTTAACCTGCAAACAGCAGCCCATAGCCTGGAGCCCTGAACCTAATGAAAAAGGGGATAAAATAAACAGCCTCTCCCTCTCTCTCACTCTCTCCCTCTCTCCCTCTCTCTCCCCCCTCTGTAGACACTATGATCAGCCACCTCACACCTCTGTTGCCACAAGAGAGCAGCTCTTTCCTCCACATCTTCCATGATGGATTGTGCCTTCATATTGTAAGATGAAATAAAACTTTGCTTCCTCAAGCTGCATTGATCAGAGATGTGAGCACAGTAGCTAGAAAAGTACCTAATACAGAAGCCAAACTTCATCCCCTTATTAGGAACCTATTTTGATGACAACTCACTCCCATGGTCATGATGATAATAGCATTAAACTCTGTGCCACACTCTGGACATGCAGGGTAACTAATGGCCATCCAAGGTGTTGGACCACCATACCCCAGCAGCTTCAGGGGCTCATCAGAGACTTCATCTCTCTCAGGTCAGGGTTGCACGCCTGCAGCCCTCCCAGGCTAGAACAGAGGCAACTACAGGTCTTCCTAGACACCTAGGATGTCTGCAACATTCTTTAAAATCTTAAGAAATGTCCCTGTAGCTCTTAATTTTACACAGTTGAAGAAGCATGTAAGCACTGCCAAGGAATTCCGTGGACACCATTTTGAGTCTATCTCTCCACAAACCATCCTTTTTTCCTGCAGCTCCAGGCCTGGTATGTAAGAGACAGCCTTGAGTTGGGTGAAATTCCTTCATGTCTTCGTGATGACTCTGTCCATCCTCATCTCAGTCCCTTGGCCGCATGCTTGGTTTGCTCTCCTAAGAATCCCTCCTCTTTCTCCACCTGGCCATTCTGTAAAGTTTTCAACTCTTTGCATTTTGCTTCTCTCTTAGTTACAAATTCCATCTTAAAGCCCTTTTCCCCCGTCTGTCTTACCATCTGTGGCTAAACTGATCACATAGCAGGTTGAAATCATTGTTTCTAGCCATTTCTTCTACTAGATATTAAAGTGACTTGCTCTTAAATTCTACATTCCATAAAGTCCTGGAAACAGACGCACTTTCTTTTTGCTGTTGTTATTGTTTGGTTCGGTTTTGTGACACAGAGTCTCATGTAGCCCAGTCTAGCCTCAAAATCACTGTGCAACTGAAGATCTTTCTGCCTCTACCTCTGCAGTGCTGAGAATACAAGCACCACTGCTATGCCCAGTTTATGCAGTGCTGGGTATCAAACCCAGGCTTTGTGCTTAGGAAGCAAGCATTCTACCGAGGGAGCTACAAGACAAACCATGAGTACAATTCTGGCAACTTCTTCCCACCTATATATAAGGATAAACTTGACTCTAGTTTCCAATGCCTTATCCCTCATCACTAAGAGATCATCAGAATTGTCTGTTCTGTTTACACTGCTGCCAATACTCTGATTTATGTCAAGTGGGGGTGAGTTGGGGGAAGAGAGAGAGAGAGAGAGAGAGAGAGAGAGAGAGAGAGAGAGATTGGTTGGGTGAAAATGTAGGTCCTAGTCTTGAAAGCCAGATCATAAGCAGGGACAGATCACATGAAAGAGGAAGAAGGCAAGATATCACAACTGAAGGACGGTTGGGGGATTGGAGACCATGCTATGAGGCAAGCTGAGACAGTGGGGATTGACTCACTCTGCCAAGATGAGCTAGGATCCCGGTTCCCGCTCTGAGAGCCAAGATGGCATGGTGCTATGGAGTCTCAAGGAAGCGACTAGAAATTGTTATACTAAGTAAAGTAACACAGACTCAGAAAACAAGCCACCTATGTTCCTTTATAAAACTTTTTGATGTTACTAACATTTCTGCCGTGGTCTAAAATTTGTCTGACTTATGTTTTTAAACCCTGCTTATCTAAACATTCAAGATAATTCCAAGAGGGTTCTAGTAGATAGTAGCTTAATGCCACCGTCCATCCTCTTTACTTCTGTAAAGTGTAGCAAGGTAAACAAACCGAGGCTCAGCCAAAATCCCAGCATAGATGGATGAACTTCTGTCCACCCCTTACAGGGGAATTATTGGCAATTGATAGGGTTGAGGAAGGGCAAATCATTCTTTATCAATGGTGTGGTCACAGGTGGGTTTCCTATGCTCCAGTGGATGGCTTCACCTTCACGCATATAGAGCAGCCTTAACCAGATACCATGGGTAATCAAAAAAAAAAAAAATGAAGTTGGGAGAGGCACTTGTTAAGAGGATATGGAAGTTGGGGGTAGGGGAGGTGGAGAGGGAAAACAGAAGTGGATAGGATCATAGTTCATTGTATACATGTATGAAATTCTCAAGAATAAAAGAAAATATTTAAAAGCTAAAGTTCATATTCATGCTCTGAGGAAAACATACTGCCTAAATTGTTTGTGGATAATAAAAGAAATACAAATGTGAACAGCCTGTCCAAAACTAACAATATACATGTATATTCACATAAACATGTATGTACGCACACACATATATAAAGCATATGATGACCATTTTCCTCAAAATTGAACTTGGTTGATTGCAAAGTTTTGTAAATATTCCCAAGGTTACACAAAGCCAGAGAATAAAATTCATATTCCTGATATTCTAATACAGAATTTTTCTGTGAGGGATGGAATTTAAATATAATCCCAATTAAAACTGAGTACAGATAAATCAAAGATAAAATTTTGAATCTTGCCTGGCATGGTGGCACACACCTTTAATCCCAGTCCTAGGGAGACAGAGGCAGGAGAATCTCCGTGAGTTCAAGGCCACCCTGGTCTGCATAGAGCTGGGGCTACAGAAGATCCTGTCTCAAAAAAGACCTCAAAATTTTTTAATCTTATTTAAGCAGTTTGTACAAGTTGAGACAG
The DNA here is from genome assembly GCA_009823505.1 of Rhizomys pruinosus. Classification (NCBI taxonomy): domain Eukaryota; kingdom Metazoa; phylum Chordata; class Mammalia; order Rodentia; family Spalacidae; genus Rhizomys; species Rhizomys pruinosus. The sequence goes on from VZQC01003229.1 coordinate 1,114,190, forward strand.
AGTCTCCTCGTATAGTCCTGGCTGGCCTTGAACTCCCGATCCTCCTGCTTCTACCTCCCAAGTGCTGGGATTTCAAGTGTGTCCCACTTTCTCCAGCTTTATTTAAGCAATTTCTGACTTAGAAAAATGTTGCTAGTATAAAGAACTGTACCTTTCCTGAATTCTGGAAAGTTGCTAATGTAATGCCCTCCTGCCTCTAATATTTTAGAGTTTATATCCTACAAATAAGGAACTTCTTCTACTACTGCCATGAATGTGACTATGTGATCCTTTGGATATCTAGGGGTTCACAGGTTCAATCCCAATACTCAGACATTGTTTCTCTTTTTCTTTATGTTGACGCTTTCACAGATGTGTGAAATGGCTGCTGCCTCCTGAGCACCTCCTCACTGAGTGCCTCGGTGTTAAGGTTGTTCTTATATTCTTCATTGCTGTCTACCAGCTGTAAAGAGAGGAAAAAACTAGTTTCACTTGAGATTTGAAGCAATAAAAAGTATTCATTAAATATCAGCCCTTAAGTACAGTATCATCAATATTCTGATAAAATGGAAAGTGTGCACAAGGCGCAGCTGCTCGTCAACACAAGACTCAACAGCAGTGTTCATACTGTGTACTTGTCAGAGAAGATCATCTTTACTTGAGAGAATGACTGTCAGGAAAATGGTGGTTATTTGGCTTCCGATGTAGGAAATTGTTTTGAATCTCAATGAAGTAATTTGTCCTTTCAAAGATCTGACAGTATTGATATCCAGTGATGAAGTTCAAACTGACAAATAAAAATTAGTTTGGAAAATTTGTATTCTCCACCATGAATTTGACAGCTCAGTGGTTATAGGACTATTTTATATTTTATGATGAAATGTATCTTGGTTAGAATATATGTATAGCTTGATGAACAAGCATTATCCAGATTATCAACATGTGCAGGCACAGAAGCACGTGTGGGAAAAGCACCTGGGGGAAAAGCATGTGAGAGACCAATGGATGTTAGCATAAATTACGTAGAAAAAGTTGAGTTGTTCTGATTCTACATGCAATATCTTTGGAGAAACTATGTTATCCCTGAGCCCTGCAATTCCCCCAAGTGTGGGAAACTTGACTGCACACTTTGTGGTAGTGGAGGCTGTGTTTGTGCTTTCTCCTATAACTAAATAAAAATCTTTAAACAGGGCATGATGACAGTGTGTACTTGTAATCCCAGAGCTAGGAAGATCCTTGCAGTCTAGTCTACTTGATGAGCTCCAAGCTAGGGAAAGAAAGAGCATGTCTCATAAGCACAGTAGAGACCACCTGAGAAATAGAGAGAGAGAGAGAGAAATATATAATGGATCGCAAAGATGTATAATACCCTTCTACATTTTGGAAACAGTCCTTTTTTATTCAAATGTATTACTTGTTAGTATATAATTGATTTATTTTAAATAATTTGAAGTCCAGTTTAAATTTCTAATATGGTAATTTGTACAAAAGCTACATAAACAAAAGCTCTTCAGAATTGTCAATGCTCTTAATCATGTGGAATCTTGACATCACAAAGTCTATCCAGGGACTGGATAGATAGCTCAGTGAAGAGCACTGGCTGCTCTTGCAGAGGACCCAGAATCCACATAGTGGCTAACAACCATTCTAGCTCCAGTTCCAGGGGTCCCAGTGCCTTCTTCTGAGCTCCACGGGCATTGCACAATACAGGTAGATTTACATGCATGCAGACAATACACTCATATGCATAAAATTTAAAAACTTTAACAAAGTTAAAAAGCAAAATCTAAATACCATTAAGTGCTACATGACGACTGCAAAGTTGCATAGTGGATATAGATTTTCAGTTCTGCAAGATGCAAACAGTCTGTAGATAGGTGGCACAACACCATAAGTTTATTTAACAGTACTTGTATCCTCAAAATGGTCAAGATGGTTAATTTTATGGTTTGCACGTTTTATAACTAGAAATAAAATTATATTACATATTTAAATGCAGAAAGCAAAACTATACTGCCACACCAACTCCAGTGTCATCTGTGTGAGCAATGACGAAAGTCATAATAGCAGACGGGAGATACGTGCCCTCCGAGGCTAAGCTCCCTGGAGGTCCCTGGCAGAGGCTCAGCTTTAGCTTCCAAGATCATGACGCGCTACAAAGATGTTACGCTTCCTGGGTATTGGACTTTGCATATTGTCTTTTGATTCTTTTCCTGAGTACAGCACAACTTCAGTTCCAAAACAAAGGACAGTTAAATGTGTCTGGAACTAAATCAGGTGAACAGAAGCTTCCACCCACTAACATCTGATTTACACAACATGCATGGATATCTGTGAACCTGAGCAAAATCATGCAGATAAACATTATCTAAAGACCCTTTTGTCCTAGAGGTCCCTACAAAGATATTGTGAATGGAAGACATTGCACTGAGTGATATCATAGGTCAGTTACAAGTAGCAGAAGTGTTTTTCCAGACTTAATAAGAATAAAGATTCAGTCCCTTAAGCAAGGAGCTACATCTGATAGAATTAGTAAAATAGAAATCTTAGTTACAGTTATGCATGATAAAATACAATACTTGGTCAGAGGCACGTGGTGGGCTTCTCCTTTAAGAAAAACAGAACTAATTAAGAGGCTCTCCCAGGCCATGGCTTGAATTACAGCTTAAAGATAACAAGCGGCCTTGGGAGGACGGATAGATCGGGCACCAGGGAGGATGGGAAGAAACCAAATTGAAACTTCAAAGGGAAACAATGTCTCTCATCTCACAAACTCTGTGGTTTTATGACCACTGTTTGTTCCCGGAGATGTGCTAATCTTGAGCAAAGTACCATGTGTAAAGTGCTTCTGGTTAATGTGTAAAACTTAAACTCTTTAGTAACGGGCTTATTGTTCCTGGGGATGTGCTAATCTTGGTCTGTTTTTCTGACATGTACTATATAATCAGTTGCTTGCTCTTAGTAAAACGCAGCAGATTCAAAACCAATTCTGGTGTCGTTTCTGTCATATCGCCAAACCTGTGCCCTCCTTTCCAAGACCCCAATTCCCACAGTCAGAGGGAACCCCCGGCTGGGTTGGTCTGCAGCACTATACTATGTAAAGAGTATCTTTGTGGCTTGAGGATAAGTAAAAATGGAGGTGTGGAATGGGGAAAGGGGTTATAGAATAGCACAGTCCATGATTTGTAGCATGATTAAGCATTCTATTCAATAACCCAATTGATGATGTTCAGGAAAATGGACAATTAATCATGTATTTCAAGATGAGAGTTGGGGTGTCCAAACTGGAAACATCTCTATCAGCACAGAGATGCCAGTTTCAGCAACTAGAATGAACAAACTCATCAAGAGAGTGAACCCGTAAAGACAGGATTAGCCATCGGTGGACTGGACCTTAAGAACTAGTTCAGTATGTTCAAAGAAATGCTCCAACCATAAAGGATCTCCCAAAGATGGTGAGCACTAAGGATGGTATATTCCAGGTGTTAGGGTTTTTTTTTTTTCTATTTTCCTAATAGGAAAGAATCCATTGCATCTGATGCTACTATTAAGAAGTTTGTGAATCAGTTTCAGGATTTACCAACATGGAATTCATGAATAATCTTAGCTAAAGCTTAATTGAAATGAGTTTAATAAATCAGAAAATGTAGGGGTAGATATGTCACATACACACACACAAAAAAAAATCCTTCACTCTTTTTAACAATGTACTACTTAACAAGTGGGGGAAGTGCACAAATAATAGACCCAGAGATGCATCATGCTGAATGAGAATTACTTGCAATAAAATTATAACTGGGCATGATAACAGAGGCCTTTAATCCCAGCACTCTCAGGGGACAGAGGCAGATTATGAGAGAGAGAGAGAGAGAGAGAGAGAGAGAGAGAGAGAGAGAGAGAGAGAGAAACTGCAAGCTCTAGACCAGTATGGTGCACGTAGAAAGTTCCAGATCAGCCAGAGCTCTATAATGAGACTCCATTTCGAAAAATAAATTAAGCACGAATGAAGGAAGCCCACCTTTTTAAAATAAAGTCATCACTGGTAATAGATTCAAATGACATTTATCAAAAAAATAAGCAAAGAACTTGACAAGTATGGAGGGTATGATTCAAAAATTTCAACCACCCATATTTACTAATTTGGATTTACTTCTATCATTCAAAGCAGTAAAAATTAAAGAATTCCACTGTCATTTGCCCCCATGGAAACCTCCATGAAACCTACACAGAGGGCATCCTGTTGGTAGTGGTCTGTACCCATCTATTGTGCTGAGGATTCTTGGGGCTATCTCACAACCATATTTTGAAGCTAACAATCTATGTGCTTCTTTCACTACCATGAGCTGCACTACTTTGTCTTGAGACAGGGTCTCCCTGCAGTCCCAGCTGGCCTGAACTCACTTTGTAGACCAGGATGGCCTTGAATCTGCAGAGATTCACCTGCCTCTACCTCCCGAGTGCTGGGATTAAAGGTGGGCATCACCATGCCAGGCTTGTACTACTTTTTTAATGTATTTATTTTATGTGTATGAGTGTTTTGCCTGCATATGTGTACCCATGTCATGCAATATCCCTGGAGACCAGAAGAGGGCATTGAAGCCCCTGGAACTAGAGTTATGGACCATTGTTTACCACTATGTGGATACTGATAACTGAACCTGGGCCCTCTGCAAGAGCAGCCAGTGCTCTTCAGTGCTGAGCCATCCCTCCAGCCCCTGCACTACTCATTTTTGTATGATTTGGGGCAATTGGAAGTACTTTGACTACAGCACCCTTATACTGTATATTGAAAAGTCTGGATTTCAGGTCACAGATATACCAGATAATAAATTAAAGGTTCACAGATAAATTTTCTTTCAGCCTGAAATCCAAGCTAGTTAAACATACTCTGTGTTTTCATACATCATGGTGGGAGAAAGCTATCATGCAGTCTGCAAAAAATATAATCACGCTTTCAGTCAGCAATGGTTTAATTATGAACTTAATTTCATATACAAAGTTCCAATTTTCATTTAGAATTAGCTCATTTTAAACATTTAAATATGACATAGATATAACCTATCCAGAATTTCAGAAGGCTTTTAAACGGGTAACAGGTGTCAATACTGGTCCTGGGATAGACAGAGAAACATTACTAAAACTGGTGTCCCAGACTAGGATGTGCCACTTGCTTCTGTATCTCATGGAATAAAGGCCTTAACACAGGCATTTTTGATCCAGGGATTTACTGGCTGCTTCTGTGGGAAAGAGAGGAGGTCAACAATTGCATGTAATTGCTTGCACGTAACTCTTACCTAGCACTTTGTTCAGGAAACAAGGATTTTCAACCAGAAGCAACATAAAGAATCAAATTGCTGTAAATACAATCTATAACATTATCCAAATGTATAAAATAAATGTTTAATTATTTTACTAAAACTGATTGCCATCCACATTTTGACTAGATCACTTCTTTCCTGAGACTTAGAATAAAAATAATAAATTAATGTCCATCTGTATGACTATATTGCCTGCATGTGTTTTGAGTGCATTGTGGAGGTCAGAAGAGGATGTCTGATCCTCTGGAACTGGAGATAAGGTTCTTGGGTACCATGTGGGTGCTGGGAACAGAACCCAGGTCCTCTGCAAGACCACCCAGTGCTCTTAACCACTGAGCCAGCTCTCCAGACTCAACTTAAAGTATTTATAACATAGACCTGAACTTTTAGACCTGAACTTTAAGGAAATGTCTGATCCCCAGAACAAAGGTAATTTGCTTATGAAATGTCCCCTTCAAAGCCATTGTCTCTATGAACAAGTTTTGTGGTGTATTTTTAAAATAAACATAGGAAAATTCTTACTAAGATCTTTTTCTGGAGGTGTAACCTAGAGAAACAACAAATTTCTCTAAATCTTCAAACCTTGCTGGCCTAGTTCCTGACATTCACTATTCACACATCACATATGTATATATATTTGGATGCTTTTCTGTAGATATTAAGAAATCAGAGACCTAGTGTGAGTTGTCTAAGATAACTATTTCTTTTTGCACAGGACATCTTGAAAATAAATACCTACTATAAAATCTAAGAAGACTGACCAGTGTGTAACCTGCTCCTGTTTATGCACAAGCAACAAGAAAACTGTAATTACCAAGTTAATCTGTATCTGACTCCCAAGCCTTAGGGTATCCACTTTAAGACCTGAACCTATTGATCACACAGAATTCAAATGGGAACTTAGGGGCTGGAGAGAGAGCTCAGTGGTTAAGAGCAGTGGCTGTTCCTGCAGAGAACCTGGGTTCAAATCTCAGCACTCACATAGTAGCTAACAATGATCTGTAACTCCAGTTCCAGGGGATCCAATGCCCTTTTCTGTCCTCCATAGGCATTGCATGACACAGGTGCACTTACACACACACACACACACACACACACACACAGGCATAACAATCATACACATTAAATACATAAATAAATATCAAATAGAGATTTACAGTTCCTTCACTGAACTCTTAACAAATGACCATAATAATGAAATAATGGACAAACTATTCTTACCATATTAGAACTGCTACACCTATGCAGTTTTTACTTTGTGAGGAAACAGGCGGCTGTTCTTCTGTTTCTTGAGAACTACTGTGTAAACTGCTTGCACCACACCCATTCAGGCCAAAAGACACCAGAGATGGGCGCTTAAGCCTAAAGTAGAGAAAATATTCCACAGGATTGACCATTGCACAGATAGTACTATGGGAAAAAATGGAAATGTTTAATAGGGTTAAATTGATATATAACTTTAAAAATGAAAGAGCATTTGGAGGGAAAAGAAAATTAACTCAATGCATAGAAACAAAAAGTTCATAACAGAATCTTGGAAATAACACTAATCCAGATGGTATTAATTCACAATTGACCCTAGAGTTCTAGAATTAAAGAATATTTCCAAACATTGTTTGATGTGACAAATATTCTAGCTAATGCTAAAACTCCTGACTCAGCACCACACCAGCTGCAGCTGAGAGAGAGACAGAGAGAGAGAGAGAGAGAGAGAGAGAGAGAGAGAGAGAGAGAGAGAGAAATACAGGGAGAGATTTGACACATAAAAATAAACTTATATTATGGAGAGGTAAAGAATATGTTGTTTCAAATGCTTACCTACTTGGATGTAATAAATTTTTGTAAAACTTAAAAAAATTAAGCATCTAGGAGCTGGAGAGATGGCTCAACAGTTAACAGCACTGGCTGCTCTCGCAGAAGACCTAGGTTTGCACCCACTTGGCAGCTAACGACTATCTGTAACTCCAGTTCCAGGGCATCCAACACCCTCTTATGACCTCTGTGGGCACTTCATGACACAGGTTCAATATACATGCAGGCAATACACTCATATGCATAAAATAAAACAATAAGTATTTAAATAAACAAACTTCTATACATGTAGAAAACAAGCCTACCATCAAATGCAGCCAGGAGGAGTTGTCCATTCAAGAAGAAGGAAGCATCCCAACCCATCACATCCTATTCCAGGAGTTACCTTGCCCCTTCCCTGCTGTGAGTTCTTTCCCTGAACCTGAGGGCCAGGAAGGTCACTCACCAACTTCCACAGACAGTATGTAGACAATTTCCAGAAAATAATCAGATTCTTGGAGCTTACATGAAGAAATGCTAAAATCTCACTTAGATGTTCTATATCTCTTTGTGGATTTACAAAGAGTAACATGCTCCTGTCTTATTTGATCTTGGAGAACACCGATTACACGTTGACCATAAGGTACAATAAGCTTTGCTTCCACGTTTGCTTTTGAAATGATGAATTCTTTGAGACTTTAGTGGATAGCTGCTTATAAAGTAGCTGAGCTTTCAACTACCTTGCCAACACATCTTAACACCTTCCCTACTTAAACACTCAGTACTGGGGCTGGAGAGATGGCTCAGTAGTTAAAAGCGCTGACTGCTCTTGCAGAGGACCAGGGTTTGATTCCCAGCACCTGCATGGTGGCTAAGAACCATGCATGCCTTAAAAAAAAAACAAACTCAGTACTGGATAATAAATTGAAGGGTTGAATCTGTGGTTCATTATAGGGACTGTGAAAGAGTGTTCCTATGACTTTGAAAATACATTTGGTAAATGAAGCTGTAACCTTGAGCATGTATGCGTGGACCACCTTGTCTCATGAGAAAGTTTATACGAGAAGTCTTGCTGAGGAGTTAGCTCCACAAGGCCAGTACTCCCTTAGCTTCTCAGGAGACACTGCTCTCAGGAAGGCATATTATGGCGGTAATGCTATCTCGCTCCTGTCACTGAACTGCTATATTATTATTCATTCTTCTATAAATATTCATCTATGACACTAATGAGTATAAAAGCAGAGCTCTCTGTCTTTGGTGCTCATATGTGGAAGAAGAAATAAAGCAAAGACAATTCTTTTTTTTTTAATTTTTTTTTATTTTATTTATTTATTTTTGTGTATGAGTGTACTGTTTGCATTTAGGTCTGTGCACCCATGTCGTGCAATGCCGTGGGGGTCAGAAGAGGATGTTGGATTCCCCTGGAACTGGAGCTCTCCTGGAATTGGAGTTACAGATGGTTCTCGGCCGCCATGTGGGTGCTGGGGATCCAACCCGGGTCCTCTGCAAGAGCAGTTGGCACTCTTAACTGCTAGGCTATCTCTCCAGTCCCTAAAGTTTTTTAAATGGAAGCGGCAAGAAGGCTCAGTGAGCAAAGGTGCTTGCCCCAAGAGTAACAACCTGTGTTCAATTTCTGGGACCCACATGATCGGAGAGAAGTGACTCCAAGCTGTCCTCTGACCTCCCCATGTGTGCTGTTAAGTGTGCACATCCTTACACACACATTAAAAAATTAAAATTACATTTGTTTATCAGACTCCAGGTGATATATGGGACTTTACTAAAAATTCTCCCAATTCTCATGTACACTCAATTTTTTTCCTAAAAATCATCATAAACACTTTAACAGTTGTGGTTATGCCAGAGGCATTTGCTAAAGTGTTTTAATTGCTATCCTAAGTCCCCAAAACATCCTTCCACCAAGGGACAAAGCTAGGGAGGCATAAGGATGGAGTGATTGTCTGCACATACCTCTTCACAAAGCAAACCACCTGGAATTTATGGGTGATAACCGGTGTTGATCTGTAATTGATCTCAGATAATATGAAAACATCATTTCCTTGGAACATCTGAAATAAACATTAAATTGTTTTGGTGGTTTAATCATTTGAATAGTATCTGTCAGTTCTGGAAAAATCTGAAATTTTAACTTTTGATTAATTTAGCAGAAATAAAGGTAGATCTGAGAAAAATTTCATTCTCTTTTTCTCTTATTCAACAACTTTGTCTCTATCTCCCCAGCCAGAATGAGACAATTTTGGGCACTTTAGGGTGTATTTTCTCTTACCAAAACAGATCCCCATTTGGTCATATCTATTTATAATACACAATATAAATATCCATAAAATATACAAATTAGACACCATGTGGGGTTAAAAAATGGAGAAGTCATAAGCCATAACTTCAGACTTAAAAAAAAAATCTTATCTGAAATGTTACCATTACATAAATGAGTGCCCAGATCCTCTGTGGAAATGATCATATGAGTTATAAATGTGCTTGAAACTTTTTAATGAAGAAGAAACCTGAAGCTGGTGAGATGGCTCAGCATATAAAAGAGCTTGCCACCATGCCTGACAGCCAGAGCGCAATCCCCACATCCCACATGGGGGAAGGAGAGAGCCCACTCCCACAAGTTGTCCTCTAACCTTTACACATGAGCCATGGTATGAGGACACCCACCCACACAGGCACACCATATAAGCAGATGTCATTTTAACAAGGAAAAATCATCCTTGTAATGGGTGTACATCACAGATACAGCACTTTCCCAGTATGGTAAAGCTCCAAATTAAGTCCTCAGAAAGAGAAAGGAAGAGAGAGAGGGGGAAGGAGGGAGGGAAGGGAAGGGAAGGGAAGGAGGGAAGGGAAGGAGGGAAGGGAAGGAGGGAAGGGAGGGAAGGGAGGGAGGGAGGGAGGGAGGGAGGGAGGGAAGTTTGATATTTAGTGTAGCCAGGAAATACTCATAAGGAGAAATCTTTGTAGCACTTACAGATTTATTGATCCCACATGAAACAACAGGATAAGAAAACTCGAAGTTAAAGGTCAGCGTCTTGGTTACAGAGCAGTTGTTTCCCAGGTGGATGTTAGCAGCTTGGACTTCTGTTTCATTATCAAAAGGTTTTCTTTTCATTCTCACTATCAACCAATCATCAGAACACATGGACATCACTGCTGTAAAACAATTCAAACAATACTGTTTGTACAATTTCGCAGATTAGTGCAACTCTCAACTCTTACCAGAGAACGTTCTTGGACCGGGTGGCTACTTACTAGAGACCTACAACTAGTCAATGTGAAAAGAAGAGTTCAGAATGCTCAGCCCTAAATAGACATCCATATAACACACCCCTCCCAAGGCTCAGGGATCACTGGGGGAAAGGGTAGCAGAAAGATTAAGAGCCAGAGGTGGTGGATGACTACAAGGAAACTGTTTTCTGAACACAACAGGGCAGTTGTACACAGGAGCCCATTAGTTTTGGTGACAGCATGCACAAGTCCTGCTAGAGCCAAGTCAGACAAAATCTCCACATGGATGAAAAGGTAAGTAATATGCTCCAGCCCTAACTAATGAACTATTGGCAATTGATAGATGCAATTGCTATCTGCTGGGAGAGGGACAGTCAGTTTTAAGGATATGATGTTGGGTAGGTTGACCAGACTCCCAGGTGATGGAATGATAGCCAAGAGTATTTGAGGAACACAAATTAGACTCAATAGGCTTTTAAAATAATAATTAATAATAATAGAGGGCATAAAGTCAGAATACTAAGACAGGAGTGGAGATTAAAGAAGTTGTCTGACCTACATGCAGACAGTACATTCATACACAAAAATAAATTAAATTAAAAAAAGGAGTTGGTCTGAATATATTCAAAATATATTGTTTGAAATTCTCAAAGAAAAAGTTTTTAATATTCAAAAATATATAATAGGAAGGCTGGGGAGATGGCTCTGTAATTAAGTGCTTGCCACCCAAGCATGAGGACCAGAATTCAGATCCCCAGAATCCATATAAATGCTAGGTGGACATGGTCATCTGTCTGTAATTCCAGCCTTGAAAGCCAAAGACAGGGATCCCCATAGCAAGCTGGCTAGTAAGACTGTTCCTATCAGTGCACTCTGGATTTGATTAAGAGACATTGGCTCAGTGGATAAGGTAGAAGATTGATCAAAGAAGATTCCCAACATTAGCCTCGATATGCATGCTTACACACAGATTATGCACACCCATCTACATACATGTGTACCACGCATACAAACATGCATACATACATGCACATCACACATGAAAAAAATGTAACAGGAATACAAACAAGATACGTATGCTGCTTTCAGTATTCTACTAGCCAAATTCAAAACATAAACAAGCAGATGTAATTTTTTAAACATGGTTCTTTTTAACTCTCAGAGCACCCTAAATGCAATCATTAACAGATAATAAAACAAAAATTAAAACCTTTACATTCTTTTCTCTTTCTGGTTCTCTGAAATCAGTGTGCACTTTACAGCACAATGTACAATAGTCACGTGAGCAGAAAAGCTTACATGGTTTATGCACCAGTTCTAGGTCAAATTCAATAGATTCTTATTATTGAGTACAAGAAGATTCCAAGGTTTTAAAATGACTTAACTCACCAGTTTCCTGATGCTTGTTTAACATAACTCGAGAGTAGCTAATTCCTAAACCCATCCTCAACCACACACCACTATTTTCATCTTGTGGAATGGGGCAGAAATATTAGATCTACATACCAAAAAGAAAAAGCACATTAAGGCACAGAAGCTTCAAGTGGAGGAAAGAACAAACTCATGTGTGACCAGCAGGACTTAGAAAAGAACAGCTCGATCCACCTCAGGGAAGCCAAGGGTGATTATGAAAACATGGACTCATGGGGGAAACTGAGGTTTGTTACCACAAATCCCCTACTGGTCCTTACTCGCTCTGAGATCCACGAGGGGTACGTCGCAGCCTTCAGCTATTGGAAAGCAAGATGATATGAAACATACCTGTGGCTTAAGCTAGGTTCTTACAAGAGTTTTGAATAGTGAAGGGGATTTCACAAACATATGCTTTAAAGTACTTCTAAGCAGACACAAACCCTCTAGGGCCGGTTGCTCACTCAACACTGTGGTTGCTTAGAGGTGGGTGTTCTTGTTGGCTGGACATGGTAGAACAGCTTAGGATTTCTGACCCGGCCACCAGTCACAATGCAAGCTGTAACAATTTTAAAATTGCCTCTAGCCAAAGCTCTCCCTGGACAGCAAAACTGCCCCCTTTGAAAACCAGTGTGCCAAGATGAAAAGAATGCAGCGAAATGACACATGCAGGAGAAATGTCCAAAGGCAAATATCCCACACCTGCATGAGACCACAGCAAGGGCAGCAGGCAAGTGTAAGCCAGGGAGATTCTCTCAACACCCTCAATGTAACATCAAGGCTTGAATTTGGGTGTTTTCACTCCACTGGCTTGCTTGTCATTTTTCTTTTAATTATTACATTTATTTGTGTGGGGGAAGGTATGTATGCCATCTTGTACATATGGAAGTCTGACACAATTCGAGCTTGCTATAGCAAGAAAGTCTAATGTATTCTGGTGTTCTCCTCCCTGTGAGACAACCCATTATATAAGCTCAAACAATATTTTTTAAACTTTTGATTAAAATTTAAAAAAAATTTTAAGTCAGTTCTCTCTTCCACCATGCAGGTCCTAAAGACTGAACTCTTGTTGTCAGGCTTGGCAGCAAGTGCCTCTACCAGCTGAGCCACCTTGCCAGCCCAATTGTCATGTTATTTTAAGGTACAATTATATCCCAAGTAACTTTTCATTCATGAACAAAATTGGTTTTGTTATTTTTAAATCATCATCTTCAAAGATATTCATTTATACCTGGTTGAAGTCCAGAAGATTCCCAGAACAAGAGGAAAAGGAGGAAGAGCCCGCCTGAGAATACAGTCAACCTCATTATGCCCAAATCCAAGACTCAGCAGCTTCTGGAACAGGAAACGGCTGGGGCCTGGCTTCCTTGATAACTTATAAGCCTTTGGCCACACTCAGCTGCCTACAATTGCCCTCTGCTTGCATAGCATTCTTCCCAATATACGCCCAGCAGCTGCCACTGCTGTTGGGCTTCACTTGAGAGCTTATTTGGTTGCATTCTCATCTACAGACTCAAACAAAAAATACATTTCAACAGGATTTCCAGGTAGTTCACGTGCAGATTAAATTTGACAGGCAGTTATCTTAGCATACATTTGGCCTGGTCCACTTGATTAAATTTTAAAAATGACCATAGTATTGGAAATTACACTACAAGTAAAAATAGTAATAATTCTCTGTGTATCTCTGTGCATACAGATGTACGTAAGTGACTGCTACATACCTGTATGATTCTTCTTATTTAAATTAAGGTATAAGAACACTAGAACCTAACAAGCCTCCAAAGGCTGACACAGGTGACCATTTCTAACTGGCTCTTTGTCTCACTCACTGGTTGTTGTTTAATTTATATTCCTTGAACAACTAATGAGTCAAGAACCATTTCAGTCTCATCATTTCTTCTGATCATATAGGCATGAACTATTTGGATGCTATCTCTTGAAATAATTTTCTTGATTTTCTATCAGTTGTCCATACTTTGAAAAATAATCTTTGATCAATACTGGAAGGTGATAAAAGAAAATGTTGGCAGCAACCTACAAGACATAGAGGTAGGAGAAGACTTTCTAAATCAGACAGCAGCTGTACAGGAAATAAGGTCGACAATTGACAAGTGGGACCTCATTAAACTCAAAGGCTTCTGTACAGCAAAAGAAACAATCAAGGAAGTGAAGCCAAAACCCACAGAGTAGGAGGAAAACTTCACCAGTGATACATCTGACAGAGCATTAACATCCAGAATATATAAACTATTCAAAAAACAAAGATGTAAGAAAACAAATGACTCACTCAAAAGACGGAGTAAAGAGCTGAACAGAGACTTCACAAATGAGGAAATAAAGATAGCTGAGAAACATCTTAAAAAGTGTTCAACATCTCTAATAATTAAGGAAATACAAATTAAAACCACTCTCAGATATTGTCTCACTCAAATAAGACTGGCTAGGATCAAGAAAACAAATGATACCAAGTGCTAGAGAGGTTGTGGGGAAAGGGGAACACTCATCCCACTGCTGGTGGGAATGCAAACTCATAAGCAATTATGGAAAGCAGTGTGGAGAACCCCTAAAAGACTCAAAATGAGCCTACCACCTGACCCAGCCATACCACTTCTGGGTATATACCCACAAGACTCATCCTACCGCAGAGATTCATGTACAGCCATGTTTATTGCAGCTCTCTTCACAATAGCAAAGAGCTGGAACCAACCCAAGTGCCCCTCAACCAACGAGTGGATAGAGAAAATGTGGTACATCTACACAATGAAGTTCTATGCAGCAGTAAAGAAAGATGATATCATGAACTTTGCAGGTAAACGGATGGAACTAGAAGATATTACGTGAAGTAACACAGTCCCAGAAAAACAAATGACAAATGGTATCCTTCATCTGTGGATGCTAGCACCAAGTACCTAGTTGTAAGGCAAACTGAGCAATGTCAATGTTATATTCCTCTTTTCCTGAAAACAACTGTGCTTTTATAATGTGAATCCCTTAACAGGCTCTAGAATTAACCTACCACTTTCAGACTTTGTAATCTTGGTATATGGGTGGAGGGTATATAGGCATATTTTAGAGTAATATAAATTTAAAAAGGAAAATGTGATTCCTGAAATATGACATGGAAATAACATACAGTTTATTTTCAGATGACATAATTTTAATATAGGTGTGACATGTATGTGTGCATATGTTGAAGCAAAACAAATTGGAAAGAACAACAACAACAAAAGAACTGGGACAAAGAACTGACTGAAACAGTAAAGTTCTCCAAAAAATGACAATCCTCTGCTTTAAAAGGGCTGGAGAGATGGCCTAGCGGTTAAGAGCGCCGACCGCTCTTACAGAGGACCCGGGTTCGATCCCCAGCACCCACATGGCGGCCGAGAACCGTCTGAGACTCCAATTCCAGGAGAACTCCAGTTCCAGGGGAATCCGAGACCCTCTTCTGACCTCCGCGGCATTGCACGACACGGGTGCACAGACCTGCATGCAGACAGTACATTCATACACATACAGAAATAAATAAAATTAATTTAAAAAAAATTTTAAAAATAAAAAATAAAAAAATAAAAAAAAACTTTCAAAGGAGAAAAATATACAAGACATATATGGCAGAATGCACAGTGGGGTGGGGGGCATGGAAAGGGAAATGAATCTAAATTGGACTGAGAAATGATATATGAAATGCACAAAACCAATAAAATATTAAAAAAATAATCTTTAGGGCTGTAGAGATGGCTCAGTGGTTAAGAGGACTGGCTGCTCTTGCAGAGGACCCGAGTTCAGTTCCCAATACCCACACAGTGCCTAACAACCATCTGTAATTCCAGTTCCAGGGGATCCAATGTCCTCTTACCTCTGCAGGCATTGCACAACCTGGGTGCACTTACATACATTCAGGCAATACACTAACACACATAAAATAAAAATGATAAATCAAGTCTTTTAAAAAGTAAAAATTTATAGACATCGTTTATATAATCAGGAAATGAGTTCTGGTTTAATCACATTGTGATATCCTTTTAAAATTATTATGTTTGCTTATTTAATTGGCAGGGGGCATTAGGTAGAGGTCAAATGACAACTTGTGAGAGTCAGATGTCTGATATACTATGTGATCAAGTCAGCTCATTAGGCTTGGCTGGTACCTTAACCTGCTGACCCACCTCCTTGGCCCAAACAGAGAATATCTCCTACCATTTTGTAGATGTGACAATAAACTTCAAGCAGTTTGACTGGGACACATGGTATCCTTATATCTGAATAAGCACTATTCTGAGTGTGGCTGGATGGACGATAAAGCTCATGGCCCTCCCCAGTATGGGTAGGCTGTTTCCTATTACAGGCTCTAATTTCATTAGTTTATCTAATTCTCCAATAATACCAACCTACCTTATTTACTGTAGATTCATCTTGATACCAGTGCATTCAGTTATACATTTGATTGAGATTTTTTTTTGGTCTTTTGAGACAGGGTTTCCCTGTAAGCCCCAGCTGGCCTGGAACTCACTATTTAGACCAGGCTGGCCTTAAACTCACAGAGATCCACCTGCCTCTGCATCCCAAGTGCTGGAATTAAAGGCGTACACCACCACACCCAGCTGATTGAGGAATTTTTTTAATTCTTTTGACATTGGGGATGAAATTATTCTTTATGATGTTGTTACAGTAGCTGTCATTGTGCCTTTATCTATCACCACACAAAGTACAAAACCTAGTTAACCCTAAAGCACATTGGAGACTGAATAATGACAATGTGTCAACTTGACAGCATTGAACATGGATCAGATGATTGATCAGACTATCAGAATCAATCATTGATTATAACAAATGTTCCTTGCTTGTGGAGAAAGAGATTCTTAGGTGTGGAAGAAGAATGTTTGAGACATTTTTGTACCTTCCTTTCAATTTCACTGTTAACTTAAAACTTCTCTATAGCAGATAAATTCATAAACTATTGTAATTTTATTGTGATTGGAGTCAGCCTTCAGTCTATAAAACTTCCAAATCATGACTATAATGTCACTACATTTACTGAGGTCATATTTAGTATCCAGGAATAAAGCTTTATATAATGCCTTTATATTCTTGCAGAGCTTTTATTAGATATATTTCTGTATAGCTGATAATTTATGATATTATTTTTTGCTTTCTGTTAAGTATGATATTCATAGAACACTTTAGAAATAATACCATTTTCTCCTGGCATTATTTGCTCACCCAATCATCATCCAATATTTATTTTTATATTATTGTAATATTACAAGTTTTATTTAATACTATTCATTTTACTATATTGAGCATATTTTTCATTAATCAGTTAATATGGTAACATTTCATGATGTAATTTTCTAATATTAAGTCCAAACTTCACTATCAATACAAATCTATTTGATCATTTTCCATTTCTTCAAATATTTTACTAATTCTTTGCGAATTTCATACTATGTATTTTGTTCATAATTAACCCCAATCTCTCCTCTTTACTCCTCCAAGATACACCCTAACTTCTCTACCCCCAACTTCAGGTTCTTTTTGTTTTATTTAACAGCCCATCAACTCCAGTTTTGCTCTCCATCTACTTCTGGGTGTAAGGCTGTCCACTAGTGAGTACACAGCCATCTACTGGAGACCACAGCCTTCAACAAAAAGGACCCACCCTCCAGAAGCCACCAACTGCCCACAGCTCCACAGTTAGGGATGGGGGCTAATGAACGTCCTTCCACTCCATGCTACAATGCTGACTGGCTTTATCATGTACAGACCACGGCTGCTGGGAGTTCATGAGTACAGTGGTCCTGTCATGTCCCAAAGACACTGTTTCCCTCTGGTCCTCACCGGCCTCTGGTTCTGACCACCTCTGTAGCTTTCGCCCATGATGGCCTTTCATGGTCATTTTGCAATTAGATATATTTGTGGATTTTCTTTTTCTGCCTTTTTGGTTAGAAGTGGACTTCTACTGTAGCTTCTTCTTAGTTTTATTTGCCTCTCCATTCTTTGAATTTGTACAAACCCCTTAAGATGGCTGTTTAGCAATGTGTTATTAAATCCCCTTTCCTAGTGTTAATTGTACAATATTATGACTTCGGTTATGTCTCACATGTTTAGTCAACTGACCATTTATTTTCATTTAAAATATTTGCATACTTTTTATCAGTATGTGGTTTTTTAATTTTAAATTTTTTTAAGTTTTTTTCTTTAATTTTTTTGGGGGGGTCTTTTCAAGACAGGGTCTCCCTGTAGCCCTAGCTGTCCTGGAGCTCACTCTGTAGACCAGGCTGGCCTTTAACTCACAAAGATCCACCTGCCTCTGCCTCCTAAGTGCTAGGATTAAAGGCGTGTGCCACCACACCCAGCCTTTTCTTTATTTTTATTTTTTTCTTGATCCATTGATTATTGAAGTTCTTTCATTTGTTATATTTTTATTTGAGAAGTTGCTTTTATCATTCTATTTTCTTTTTTAACAAATTTTGTTTACTTTTTTTAAAATTTTATTTCTTTATTTATTTATGTGTATGAATGCACTGTCTGCATGTAGGTTTGTGCACCCGTGTTGTGCAATGCCGCAGAGGTCAGAGGAGGGTGTCAGATTTCCCTGGAACTAGAGTTCTCCTGGAATTGGAGTTACAGATGGTTCTCATCCACCATGTGGGTGCTGGGAATTGAACCTGGGTCCTCTGCAAGAGCAGTCGGCACTCTTAACCACTAGGCCATCTCTCAAGCCCCTCTATTTTCAAATTAAATATTCTCAACATCAGAAGACATATTTCAATTTTCAACTTTATTACATTTGTATTTATTGTATGTTCGTGCTCATGCGTACACACATACATACATGCCACAGCAAAGACAAAATGTGTACAGGTGATGTCCAAAGACAACCAACCAAGTGCATATTAATGCTGTGTGGTATTTCTTTACATACATGCAACATGCTCTGGTCACAGTAATTAATGTTTCAGATGTTACTTTTGATTTATTGAGGTTTTGCCTGTATGTATGTATGTATGTATGTATGTATGTATGTATGTATGTATGTGCACCCATACCTGCAATGCCCATTGGGGCCAGAAGATGGCATCAGATCCCCTGAAACTGGAGTTACAAGTGGTTGTAAGCCACCACGTGGGTGCTGGGAACTGAACCCCATCCTCTGCAAGAGCAGACAGTGTTCTTACCCACTGAGCCATCTCTCCAACCCCCCAGAGGTTATTCAAATTGAGGTCTCCAAGAACAAGCTCAGCTTTGATGACTTGCTAATAATGAACTAGCATATAATCACATCACATTGATTACAGCAAAATTGTACTGGAAAAAAAGAACAGCAAAGACAAAATGTGTACAGGTGATGTCCAAAGACAACCAACCAAGTGCAAACTTCAAGACCGGCCCTAATGAGGACACACTGGATGCACAATTCCTCCTGTAGTGAGCCAGGACAATATGATACATTGTCTAAAGAAGGTTGTTAAAGATTTGGCATCCAGGATGTTTTCATTCCCATGGTCACATGAGAATCTGTTGCCTAGCGTACTCACATTTTGGATTCCCAAATATAATTCAGACTCAGTTTGGAAGGTTTACACAGGGAATATGATCATTTAAAGGTGTTGCAGAAATTTAAATAACAGCTTAGTCTCAAAAAGTGACTCATGTCCTCTTGATTGCACAGAGCAGAGAAAATGAAAATTTCACATGAATTGAAATATACTTATGTTCAGGACCAAATTATTCCATGTTGTACCAAACCATCCAGCCTATATTGTGCTGGGAAGAATACAAAACTGAGGAAGAAAGCTGGCAGACCATGACAGCCCTGAGGGAGTATGATTTGGAACTCTGTGTAACCCAAGATGGGGCCAAGGATGAAATGTCTCTGAACTTGAACTCATCCCTTCTTTCATGGCAGCTCCATCCTCATTCCACACATAAGGAAGCAGTCTTTGGACAGACTACTTGTCTTTCTCCTAGCCTCACACCTCCAACAGGAGCCCTATCTAGGATTGGCTGCTAAAGTCAAACTGCAGAAATGGGTAGCAGAGCCCAACCTTGACTGAAGAAATATTGGCAGCTGATTGCATTGGGTGAGGAAGCCTTGGCCTTCTTGAGGAAAGCCTGACTAGAGCTCAGGGGAGGAACTGGCACTAAGGTGTGACTGAGCAGGAGAGTAGTTTGGTGCAATGGCCCCTAGCACAAATGACAGAATGTGTGAACTCTGGGGTCGGGGTGGGGGTGGGGGAGGCTGGAGGTGGGTGCCAAGGGAAAGCAGGTATAAAGGCGATTAAGACTGATTGAAAAATTATGTATGAAACAAAAAAATTCAATAAAACTTTATGATAAAATTGTGCAGACTCTAAAAACCTGTTTTGTCCTAGAGGCAAATCTTTCAAGTTTTATGATTATGATTTTCTTATTATTTTTTTCAAGTGGTTTAACATCCAAGGAAAAATAACATAGTTTCAAATGAACTCAAAATCATATGACTTTTAGAGGATTTATCAAATGCTGCCATTAAATACATTTTTTAATAAATTTTTAATTTTTTATTTATTTTTGTATGTGTAAGAATGTACTGTCTGCATGTCGGTTTGTGCACCCATGTCATGCAATGCTCAGAGGTCAGAAGAGGGCATCAGTTTCCCCTGGAATTGGAGTTAAAGACGCTTCTCAGCCGCCATGTGGGTGCTGGGGATCGAACCTGGGTCCTCTGCAAGAGCAGTCAGCACTCTTAACTGCTAGGCCATCTCTCCAGCCCTAAATCCATTTCTTAATATTTTTAAAATCCATGGAGAAATGAGACAAGTTTAACTTTTAAAGTAACCCGATATAACGGCAAGTAAAATTTTGATATTTTTATGTGTATGAATGTATTGCCTACATGTATGAGAGTGCACCTGTATCTTGCAGTGCCTGCAGAGGTCAAAAGAGGATGTCACATCCCCTAGAACTGGAGTTACAGATGGTTGTTAGCTGCCATGCAGCTGCTGGGAGACGACCCAGGGTCTTCTGCAAGAGCAGCTGGTGCTCTTAACCACTGAGCCATATCTCCAGTCCTGCAAGCAAATTACCAGAGCTTCGGCAATGGGCACTTGTTAAGGCCTCTACTTCGTTTTGGTCTTTTTGAGACAGGGTCTCCCCTTAGTCCCAGCTGACCTGGAACTTGCTATATAGACCAGGCTGGCCTTGAACTCACAGAGATCCACCTGCCTCTGCCTCCCGAGTGCTGGGACTAAAGGCGTGCACCACCACGCTCTGCTAAGCAAATATATTTTATTACTCTAACAATACTAGTGTCTTCATATGAGCAAATAGATGAGCCTACACTCCCAGTAACTTGAAGTCACTGCCACATAAAGGAACATGTGATTCAAAACCTGTAGCAGAGATTACAGCAATTCTAGAAGTAGGAATTCTAAAAACAGAACACACCCCCTGTTCTCTCTCCCTTGGAGAAGGAGCTCTACTCTTATACCTAATCATGAGGGAGTGAAATTGGGCTCACAATTTTTCCACATTACTGTACCATTTGGTGATGAGCATGCCCTTGCAACAAAATCCAATTGGTTAGACAAAGTCCTTTAAAAGTCAGCTTTCTTCTTTGCCGGGCGTGGTGGCACACGCCTTTAATCCTAGCACTCGGGAGGCAGAGGCAGGTGGATCTTTGTGAGTTCAAGGCCAGCCTGGTCTATGGAGTGAGTTCAAGGACAGCCAGGGCTCCAGGGAGACCCTGTCTCGAAAAGACCAAAAAAAAAAAAATGTCAGCTTTCTTCTAAGAAAAAGAACTCAGATATATTCAAAACTTTATTTGTAATAAATTCCATTATCACCATTTTAAAAGTTTGAGAAAGCTCTTTTTATAAACCCAAAAAGTTCATCAACATACAGAAGAGCAAACTCATTTTAAAAAATGTTAAAAAAAAAAGTCAACATCTATTGACATTCTTCCAACTTTGAAGAGGTGTGTCATCCTGAGATAGTTGATATCAAGGTTATTAAGGCTGCCTTAATTATTCACATTTAGAGCTCTATTCTTCCACCTAGGATTGAAGAAAAATTAGATATTTCAACAAAGAAACAATTGTTCCTGTAATGACGTGGAAAAATAAACAGTAGTAACATAAAAGTCTTCAAATATTTCACTAGGACCCAATAAGGAAAGAAAGGGACTGGCCAGAAGGACATTCACTTTATTTTTTTAATTTTTTATCTATTTTTGTGTGTGTATGAATGCTATCTGCATGTAGGTTTGTGCACCCGTGTCGTGCAATGTCGTGGAGGTCAGAAGAGGATGTCAGATTCCCCTGGAACTAGAATTAAAGATGGTTCTCAGCCGCCACATGGGTACTGGGGATCAAACCTGGGTCCTCTGCAAGAGCAATCAGAACTTTTAACTGCTAGGCCATCTCTCCAGCCTGACATTCACTTTAAAAACCATAAAACCAGGGCTACAGAGATGGATCCACATCAGGATCATACCATTCTCTCCCTTTGAACTCACTATAAAATCTTAAAGATTCAAGTATTGTCAATATTTTACCCACATGTAGTTATAATTGTTACATAAAATCTTATTAACCAATAATATCTCCAAGTGTAAGACAATTAATAGAGGGGCCTTAAGAGATGGCTCAGCAGTTAAGAGCACTGAATGCACTTCCATAGGCCCCAGGTTAGTTTCCCAGCCCCTACATGGAAGCTAACAACTGTCCAAAACTCCAGTTCTAGGGAATTCCATGACCTCTTCTGGCCTCCACAGGCATTGAACTACACAGGTGCACTTACATACAGGCAGGCAAGACACTCATAAAAGAATTTCCCTTCTTAGATGCTAAAACTCAAGATCTATAAGCCATTTGAATCATTCTTCAGGTTCTCCTTCACGTTCAAGGGAATACTAGGTGTCATGGGTGCTAGGTGTCAATGGGTGCTAGGTGTCATGGGTGCTAGGCATGGTGGCCCACACCTATAATCCCAGCACTCAGAAGGCAGAGAAGGGAGGATCAAATCCAAGTTTGAGGGTGATCTCAGCTACACAGTGAGATGCTAACCACTCCCTCCCCCCACCCCAGAAAAAGGGTTCTCTCTTTTAGACTAAATCTAAAGAGATTTAGTCCTTACCAAACAAAACTAAGATATACAATGAGCACAATTGCTAGTTACTGTCTTCAATTTATTGGAAATTCCCAGGCTCACCCTAGTTTCATGCTGTAATTTGTAGAAAGGCTGGGTTATTTAACTATTGAAGCTTCCTTGAAAAATATGCTTTAATTTTTTATTTATTTTTATCTTACATATGAGTATTTTGCCTGCATATGTAGCCATGCACCCTGTGACATGCATTGCCCACATAGGCCAAAAGAGGGCGACAGATCTCCTAGGATTGGAGTTTGGGATGATTTTTAGCCACCAGGTGGGTGTTCTGAACCACACCCAGGTCTTCCCTCAAGAGAAACCAGTGCTTTTAACTGCTAAGCCATCTTTGCTTCGCCCCCAGCCCCAAAGTATTTTAATTATGTACGGAGGGGTCACGTGCACCTGACTGCAGGTGCCTTTGGACAAGAGGGACATCAAATCCCCTGTAGCTAGAGTTACAGACTGTTGTGAGCCACCCAGTATAGGTGCTGGAAACCCAAACTCTGGTCCCTCTGTAAGAACAATACATGTTCTTAACCAGAAAGCCATATCTTCAGTCCTCCCGTCAAATCTGTTTTACTTAAAGGAATAATGACAAATAATTCTGATTATCACGAATGGCATAGTCACAACAATCCTAAATTAAAATTGTATGGAAATCTAATGTGAAGTGTATGTCACATAGAACCCTTGCTTTTTTCATAAATATAGTTGATATGATTTTGTTATTGTTATCTCTTGAGGGGTTGAGACAGAGCCTCACTATGTTGCCCTGGCTGGCTTAGAGCTCACTATACAGACCAGAGAAATCCGACTGCCTCTGCTCCCCAAGTGCTGGGATTAAAAGCATGCATCGGGGCTGGAGAGATGACCTAGCAGTTAAGGGCGCCGACTGCTCTTGCAGAGGACCCGGGATCGATCCCCAGCATCCACATGATGGCTGAGAAGGGTCTTTAACTCCAGTTCCAGGGGAATCCGAGACCCTCTTCTGACCTCTGCAGCATTGCACGACACAGGCGCACAAACCTACATGCAGGCAGTACATTCATACACATAAAAAATAAATAAAATTAAAAAAATATAAAAAATAAAATACAAGCATGCATCACCATGCCTGCCTCAAACAAACTGGTAAATATTTACGGCACTAAACCAAATACTCACTCAGTGGCCTCCTCCTGGTTGGACCCCCAGATGTTGTCCTTGAAATGTTGAGTTTATCACCAATGGTCTTCAGCTTGTTTGCCCAAATAAACTTCTATATGTTTTCTCTTATTTGGCAAAGGTGATTCTAATCTTTCTGAAACACAGAAACAGACACACTGATTGGAAGCTGATGAATACAATGCTGTTTTTATAGTGTTGGGGATGTGAGGACAGAAAGCCCTTTGTGTTAGAAGGAGCAGAGCACCAAACTGAGTCTCTTAGTCCAAAAAAATGGAAATGTACTACTTCACAGATATGAGGAAAGAGTTTCTAACAGAATGTGGGAAAAGCAAGAGAAAGTGTTCATTTATTAGGCTGGGTCCTCTCCAAACAAGTCTACCTAACGATGGCAGGACTGGAGGCAAAGAGTCCACATTTGGTATGGAACTGAAGTTCATCTTAATTCTAGCTATTATGACTGGAAAGGGCCAAGAGCGCTGTGAAAGTCTAAGAGAAAGTTTCAGATAACAGAGCTTAACACAATTGCTATAAATACAACCATTTCATTATTGTGTCTCCATAAAAGTCATAGCATGCAAAAATAAAGTTCCAACGGGCATGTAATTGATTTATGTGAGCGACCTAAACCAAACAAGCCAAATTACCTAATCTTTGCTGTGGATACAGCCTCTCTTCTTCTCCTCTCAATGCGGAAGTCTCTCAAACAAGGACAAACACTGGTACTATCAAGTCTTCATGTGTATGAGTGCTATGCTCACATGTATATAAGTGGACCCGTATCATATAGTGCTCATGGAGAAGAGAAGAGTGTGTTGGATCTTGTGGAACTGGAGATGTGTATGGTTGTTAGCCACTATGTGGGTGCTGGAATTTTAACCCCAGTCTTCTGCAAGAACAGACAGAGCCCTTAGCCACTGAGCCAGCTCTGGAGGCCCAAGCAAGTCTTAAATTTTATAACTGAAGGTGAATAAGAGATCTATGGGGTTCTTTGAAATTTTTAGACAAAAAACTATGATACTGAATGTCTGAAGCTTTTCTTTTCCCTGGTGGGTTAGGGCCTATGGGAACACAAAGAATGCAAAGAGGGGCTGGAGAGATGGCTCAGCGGTTAAGAGCGACGACTGCTCTGGCAGATGACCTGGGTTTGAGTCCCAGCACCCACATGGTGGCTAAGAACTGTCTTTAACTCCAGTTCCAGGGGAATCCGACACCCTTTTCTGACCTCTGTGGCATTGCATGACATGGGTGCACCAACCTACATGCAGACAGTACACTCATACACATAAAAAATAATAACAAAAAAATGCAAAGAGAAGATGTTCACCAGAAAACTGCTTCTCTTACAGTCTTTTTTGCCAACTCTGATTCAAATGTAATTTGCCAAAGTCTTTATGGGAGGGTATGATCAAATTTAGTGCACGTTGGAGCACTGAAAAATGAAACACCAAATCACTTGTTTCAAATAAGACTGACAATAATGATATTGTAAAATGTGCAACGTTCAACCCAGTCATCTAAGAATCACCAGCACCTCCCTATCCATACAGTTGTATGCCATACATGGCTTCTAAATCAAGACTATGACAAGCTACCAATGAAGCCAGAACCCGTGGGACATTTTTATGAAACATATTAAGGGATCCACATTGCACACAGATATGTACACAGTATATACTGTAGTTTCTCAAACAGCTGCAAACTTTTTACAAGACTCATCCCAGGGCCTGTCCTCAGCATCTGCTTTTACATCTTCACTCTCATCAGAAATAGCATTGTTCAAGAGGATGTTACAGACCCATTATCCCTGTGGGAATCTAGACTTACCGTTAAACAGAGCAGGATATTGGAAAATAAGTGCTGATATTTAAAGTCAGTGGTTCATAGATGGTTTCACTTTCAATGAGAGTGCCCCATGGGAAAAAACTGAAGTGGGAGGGAAAGCAGAGATTTTGGTCACAACTAATAAATCAAAAAGAAATTATGCATAAATGAGAAAATAGAAATAGTCATTTTTATATTATGCTGCAAATGGACAGCAAAATGGAGTAATAAAATTCCTGTTTAGAGGGGCTGAAGAGATGGCTCAGTGGTTAAGAGCAATGGCTGCTCTTGCAGAACATCCTGGTTCAATTCCCAGCAAAGACATGGTGACTAACAACCATCCATAACTAGTAAGTCCAGCTCCAGGGGAATCTGGCGCCCTCTTCTGGCCTCCACAGGCATTGACTGGTGCACTTTACATGTGCAGGTAATACACTCATACATAAAAAAATTTTTTTTTGTAATTTAAATACCTGTTTAGAGAAGACCCAAGGGCTAACTCCTGACCAGCCACAGAAGCATAGTACTTGTTGGGCACTTATGTTTAACAGTAAAGTCTGACTTTAACAGATCTGCATTATAGAAGCTGCAGCTTATACTCTGAATAACCCTTGATCATTTGATCATTTCAGAACAGTTTCCACAGTCCCTACTGGTGAGATGAAGAGGGATGAATCAGCTGCTAGCAAACTTTCTAAAGCTGGGAAGAAAATATTTTGGTCTTTGCCAACCGTATCCCAGCTCTTCAATATGCTTAATTCTGCTGTCAAGAAATACTTACATGAATATATCTACCTTCAAATAAAACTTAACTTAAAAGATACTTAGGTGAATTATAGCCTGTAGGTGGAGTAACAATGATAGGAGTCCTGCCTCATATACCCAAGACCCTGCATTCAATCTCCAGCAAAAGAAAATAAAAGGGAAAAAAAATGACAGTCTCTACAGTGATAATTCTTGTCATGATCCATTCCACTCAAAAGAGATGAAACCAAATAATTGATGTTCAGGAAAGAGAACTGAACTCTTGGTTATACAACATCTATGTGCTTCGTATACTGCATTTTAATTCATTATTTAGATTGACCACAACTGAATGAGGAACTGTGATGTTTCAAAACAATATTTCCTCAAAGTTTGATACTACCCCCCCAAGGAATTATATACTCTCTCCATCAAAGTTGGGGTACACGTACTTGAGGAAGTTAAGTAATACGATGTGTGGTTTTTAAAGCTTCATGTTTTATTTAGTATTTCTTACATTTCTTCTACTTGAAAAGTTTCTAAAAGCCTAGCACAGAGTAGTCA
The DNA here is from genome assembly GCA_009823505.1 of Rhizomys pruinosus. Lineage (NCBI taxonomy): Eukaryota > Metazoa > Chordata > Mammalia > Rodentia > Spalacidae > Rhizomys > Rhizomys pruinosus. Next base: position 1,141,369 of record VZQC01003229.1, read on the forward strand.
ATATTACATAAAATCAAATGGCAATTTTAAAGTTGCAGACCGGCAAAGATGGCTTGGTGGGTAGAGATGCTTGACACCAAGCCCTGTGACTCAAGTTTCATCCTCAGGTCACACATGGTAGGAGAGAACTGACTCCCCAAATTTATCTTCTGATGTTCATGTATGTACTGTGTACTGTACATGCCCCATCCAAAAATAAATTTATATAACATCTGGAAGTAGATTTTGGTCCTATAAAAAGAAAAGCAATTGACTAAAATAGCAACTTTTCTTACCCGTGTCATGATGCCACAAAAGATAGCAGTGTAACTGAACTCAAAGAAGTCAGACAGGATTCTATTGACAATGCAGCCAGTCCCTAGATACAAGTCATAAAACTGTGGTAACAGTGCATCCACAAAAGGGACTCTTCTAACTTGGACACAGAGCCAATGTTCAGAACATTCATTGTACCAACACTAATAGAAGGAAAAGAGGGGATAATGGTAAATACTGTGGCTGTTTCAATAGCCCGGAAAAGTCTCAGCCCCACAGTCAACTTGAAGGTACCCTGCGGATGTGAAATTCCTGGGCTCCATGCTCTATCTCCTATTGTGGGGGGTTGGGTCAATCATTTAATCTTCACATGACTCAAGCCCCTCACCTGAACCAAGGGAGTTGTAGAAATCCCTCCTTAGGAATCACTGAACATTCTTTTTTTTTTTCTTTTTTTCCCTCTTTTGTTTATTTTTTCAGGGATTCTACAATATAAGAGCACAGTTGTTTTCAGATAACATTGACATTGCTCAGTTTGCCATACAATTAGGTAATTGGTGCATTTTTTTGAAGTGAGCTAAATTATTAAGCTTAAGCAATGAATGTAAGTAACATTAATGTAAAACCAATTTGCAAGTATCTATGTCCTTGAACAACCCAAGGTTCCCATAGTCCAGTTGGAGAAGCTTGTATGCACAAGCATGTTGATCAAATAGGAGTCCAGTCTATATTGCTGTAATCTCACAATTCACCCCAATCTCTCTGCAGCCCTTACATTCTACCACACCTCCTCTTCCGCAAGTTGTTCCCTAGGCTTTGGGAAAGGGGCACAAGTGGGTGAGAAGCAAAACAGTCTATTTTCTCTGGAGATGTCATTTTGGACTCTAGTCTGTTCAGGTTAATCTCCTTCATGGGTTGACAGTTTATCCAGTGATACCTTTTTAATCCTACTAACAAAGCACAAACAATTGGGTGTACAGGCATTTAAGCAGTACTAATTATTATGTCAAGCTAAGCTGTGAGCATAGACACAGATGCTTGGATGGTATGCTAATCCACAAACTGTGGTTTCTCTATAAAGAGTGACAAGTTTTTATTGTGGCTTATAACATCTCCTAACCACTAGAGGACATAAACTTGTGACATCTGCTGTGAGTTATTCCTCCAAGGAGAGAGCTAATAGCCAATTAGATTTGGGATATATATAGACACATGCTGCCACTGTTGCACAGTATCTCCAGGCAGTTGAGGTGTAGCTGATACTGATGGAGGAGTCTTGCTTGTCTCAGGAGACCAATATTTTGCTCTGTTGCTTTAATGGCCTTTGGTAACACTCTCTGGCATTTCAGAGGCCAGTTGTACATTAGCAAGTGATGTCTCAAAACATTTTTGCATGCTCGCACCAGGTCTTCGACAACAGGGACTTACCGTGTTTCTCCTTGCATATTTCCCACTTATAGGCAAAAGACCTTTATAATTTGGGGGGGGGGTGCTTGGATCCCCTAGCCAACATCTCCTAGGCAGAATAATTCATTGCTGATATCAGAGCTTTCCTGTACGAATATATTTTGCTTAATTACACAGCTTATAAAGACTTTACTATTGAATTTGGCTCTAAATAGAGAATTATCCTTTCACAGTTCCTATGCCTATCAGCCAATTAAAAAAGTGTAGTTATACCTGTTTTATATGAAATTACCACTATGACAGTTGGCTCTGGTTTACAGTTAGGGAATGACTTTAGTACCATCATGTTTTTCTTTTTCCTATAAAGGGGAGAGGTAGGAAGGTTTCTCAGCATCTAGAAGGTAAACTTCATTAGGGCACATTACAAACAGTTGACTCCAATAGAATTCAGAGAGATGCTCAGTGGCTGTGACCCAGGCAGTCTGAGGTTCTGCCTTCTCAATGTGCATCACTTGTTTGCTTATGGCTGGTGACACTTGGACAGAAACTCTGGCCTATGTGTTGTTCTGGGGAATAGCAAGTATTGGAACATTTTTCATTATTCTTTACAATGGGAAAGATTTTGTTGATTTTTCTAGGTTGGTTCAGAAAGAAAAGATAGACTGAATTTGTACTTGTGGAAAGCGGCTTTGGCTTGGAAGACTCCATGACGCAGAACTGGAGTCTTTTTTTTTTATGTGTATGAATGTACTGTCTGCATGCAGGTCTGTGCACCCATGTTGTGCAATGCTGCGGAGGTCAGAAGAGGGAGTCAGATTCCCCTGGAACTGGAGTTCTCTTGGAATTGGAGTTACGGACAGTTCTCAGCCACCGTGTGGGTGCTGGGGATTGAGCCTGGGTCCTCTGCAAGAGCAGTTGGCACTCTTAACAGCTAGGCCACCTCTCTAGCCCAGAACTGGAGTCTTAGCTGACCTGCTTTCCACATCAGCCCAAGGTTTTCTTAAAGCTTCTGTCCAAAAGCCCCTCTTGTGCTCTGGGCTGGGTGATATCTTAGGATTGATCTGAGGTTACTGTTGGGATAGTTGAATTTATAATTATAAGCTGTACTATAATTGAAATGTAACCTGAATTCAGCTCACAGAACAGAAGGAATCTTTTTATTCTCAAGTTAATCTGTTAATCAGAAGTTTACAGATAAGTAATATATTTTTAAAATTTAGCTTCTTTCATTATTTAAAACAATTTCTAGCTGTTTCATTATTGTTGGTGTAAAGCAGTCACTGTTAGCAAGCATTGGACTTTTCTTAAAAGTTTAATAACCTAATTCTACTCTGTTTATAAAATGTAAATCTCAGGCTAGAGAGATAGCCTAGCGGTTAAGAGTGCCAACCGCTCTTACAGAGGACCCGGGTTCAATCCCCAGCACCCACATGGCAGCTGAGAACCGTCTGAAATTCCAATTCCAGGAGAACTCCAGTTCCAGGGGAATCCGAAACCCTCTTCTGACCTCCACGGCACTGCACTACACAGGTGCACAGACTTGCATGCAGACAGTACATTCATACACATACAGAAATAAATAAAAATTAAAAAAATGTAAATCTCTTACAAATGTCAGGTAGTTTTATATAGTTGTGACTTCACAGGAAGGAAGAGAATGAAGCTTAGGTGCTGGAGGTTTCCAGTGGCTGCCCCTTGGCTTCAGTCAGCTTGAGCTTTGCAGATAAATGACTGGTGCTAGAAGACATTACAACTAGGTAATTGGCACTAGCATCCACAGATGAGGGATACCATTCATCATTTGTTTTTCTGGGACTGTGTTACTTCACTCAGCATGATTTCTTCTAGCACCAGTTATTTACCCGCAAAGCTCATGATATCATCTTTCTGTACTGCTGCATAGAACTCCATTGTGTAGATGTACCACATTTTCTCTATCCACTCATCAGTTGAGGGGCACTTGGGTTGGTTCCAGCTCCTTGCTATTGTGAAGAGAGCTGTAATAAACATGGCTGTGCATGTATCTCTGCAGTAAGATGAGTCTTGTGGGTACATGCCCAGGAGTGGTATGGCTGGGTCAGGTGGCAAGTTCATTCCAAGTCCTCCAAGGGTTCTCCACACTGCTTTCCATAGTGGCTGTATGAGTTTACATTCCCACCAGCAGTGGATGAGTGTTCCTCTTTCCCCACAACCTCTCTAGCACTTGGTATCATTTGTTTTCTTGATCCTAGCCAGTCTTATTGGAGTAAGATGATATCTTAAAGTAGTTTTGATTTGCATTTCCTTAATGATTAATGATGTTGAACCCTTCTTAAGATATTTCTCAGCCATCTCTAATTCCTCACTTGTAAGGTCTCTGTTCAGGTCTTTGCTCCATCTATTGAGTGGGTCATTTGTTTTCTTTCTCCTTTGTTTTTTGAGTAGTATATATATTCTGGAAATCAATGCTTTGTCAGATGTTTCTGCAGTGAAGGTTTCCTCCCATTTTGTTGGTTTTCTCTTCACTTCCTTGATTGTTTCTTTTGATGTACAGAAGTTTTTGAGTTTAATGAGGTCCCATTTGTCAATTGTTGACCTTAATTCTTGTGGAGCTGCTGTCTGATTTAGGAATAATTTTTTACATTTATTTTTTTCTCTTCTCCCCACCAAGTAAGACTTTTGAAACATACAAGCCTTCTATCTCCTATCTCCTCAAGCCTAGCAGTTTGCTTGAGATAACTCTAACCAATTTGAATTTCTTCACACAGAGCCCATACATAAATCAGAGCTTCTCATAGTCCTCAACCAACAGAGTTAATATGACCTAGGAACTTAAAATGGGACCTCATTAAACTCAAAAACTTCTGTACATCAAAAGAATCACACCTGACTTCTCAGTGCAAACCATGAAAGCCAGTAGAACATGGACCAAAGTATTCCCAGTACTAAATGACTTTAGATGCCAACCCAGATTATTATGCCCAGCAAAAATTTCAATCATAGGTTAAGGAGAAAGAAAAATCTTTCATGACATAAACAACATGAAAGAACTCATGTCACAAAAACCAACACTTCAGAAAATACTCGAAGCAATTCAAAGAACAGGGGAAAGGAGCAACTATCCTTAAGCAACCCAAGAGAAAAATTACCAAAAGTATAACAGAGTAAATAAATACCTAGACCAAGAATGCAAACAAAAAATAAGTTGAAAGGAAACAAAACACATCCCTCGATAATAACCTTAAATATTAATGGTCTAAACTCCCCAATCAAAAGACATAGACTGGGAGAATGGATTAGGAAACAGAATCCATCTATATGCTGCCTCCAAGAAACCCATCTCACCCTCAAGGACAGACAGCACCTTAGAGTGAAAGGATGGAAAAAAATATTCCAAGCAAATGGAACCAAAAAGCAAGCAGGAGTGGCTATACTAATATCAGAAAAAATAGACTTCAGAGTAAAATTAATCAGAAAAGACAAAGAGGGCCATTATATCCTTATCAATGGAACAATAACCAAGAAGATCTCACAATTTTAAATATTTGTGCACCAAACTCTAGTGCACCGAACTTTATAAACACAATCCTTCAGGACCTTAAGACACAGATTAATCCCAGTATGCTAATAGTGAGGGACTTCAATACCCCACTGAGCCACCTGGATAGGTCAACTGAACAAAAAATAGAGAGACATCAGAACTGAACAACACAATACACCAAATGGTCTTCAAAGATATCTACAGAATATTCCATCAAAACACCAGAGAATATACTTTCTACTCTGCACCCCATGGAACATTCTCCAAAATTGACTATATACTGGGACACAAAAGAAACCTCAACAAATACAAAAGGATTGAAACTATTCCATGCATTCTATCAGACCACAGTGCAATAAAGCTCAATATTAACACCAGGGTAAGCCCTACTAACTATAAGAACACATGGGGACTAAACAACACAATACTGAACAATGAGTGGGTCAGAGAAGAAATAAAGAATGAAATAAAAGCATTCCTGGAACTAAATGAAAATGACAATACAACACAACAAAACCTGTGGGACACATTAAAGTCAGTCCTGAGGGAAATTTATAGCCCTCAGTGCCCACATTAAAAAAAAAAAATCAGAAAGAGAACAAGTAAACGATCTAACTCTGCAGCTAAAAACACTTGAAAGACAACAACAAATGAATCCTAAACTCAACAGACAGGAAGAAATAACAAAAATCAGAGCAGAAATCAATGAAATAGAAACAAAGAAAACAATACAAAAAAAAATCAATCAATCCAAAAGCCGGTTCTTTGAAAAGATAAAATAGACAGACCTTGTGCTGGATAGCTTTAGTGTCAACTTGACACACCTGGGTTGAGGGAGCCTCAATTGGGGAATTGGCTCCATTGGATTGGCCTGTGGCCACATCTGTGGAGTATTGTCTTGATGGCCAAGCAGTGTGGAAGGGCCCAGCCCACAATGAGTGGTGCCACCCTGGGCAGGTGGTTGTGTATGGTATAAGAAGGCAGGCTGGGCATGAGCCAGAGGAGTGAGCAAGCCAGTGAACAGCATTCCTCCATGGCCTGTGCTTCAGCTCCTGCCTCCGGGTTCCTGCCCTGAGTTCCTGCCTTGGGCTCCTTAAGTGATGAACTGAGACCCAGGAGATGTAAGCTGAATAAACCCTTTCCTCCCCAAGTTGGTGTCAGAGTGTTTTGTCACAGCAATGGAAGACAAACCAGGACAGACCTCTAGCCCAGTTAACCAAAAGAAAGAAAGAGCAACTCCAAATCAATAGCATTTGTGATGAAAGGGGAAACATCACAACAGATAAAGAAAAGATCCAGACAATCATACGAGAATACTTCAAAAACCTATACTCTACTAAATTTGAAAACCTAAGAGAAATGGATGAATATCTGAAATTCTGGGATTCTCCAAAGCTTAACCAAGAAGAGATTGACAGCTTAAAAAGACCCATAACACTTGAGGAAATTGAAGATGTAATAAAAAGCCTCCCAACTAAAAAAAGCCCAGGCCCAGATGGCTTCACAGCAGAATTCTATAAAACATTTAAAGAGGTCTTAAAACCATTACTACTCAAATTTTTCAGGAAGATATAGACAGAAAGAAATATCCCAATTTCCTTCTATGAAGCCAGCATCATGCTACTACCAAAACCAGGGAAAGACATAAACAAGAAAGAAAACTATAGACCCATATCACTGATGAACACAGATGCAAAAATTCTCAACAAAATACTTGCAAATCGCATACAGACCCACATCAAAAATATCATCCATCATGACCAGGTTGGATTCATACCAGAGATTCAGGAATGGTTCAACATACATAAATCAATAAATATCATAAAACACATAAATGGACTTAAAGTCAAAAACCACACAATCATCTCAATTAATGCAGAAAAAGCTTTTGACAAAATCCAGCATCCCTTCATGCTTAAAGTCTTAGAGGGAATTGGACTGGAGGGATCATTCCTCAATGTAATCAAAGCCATATACAAGAAACCCACAGCCAACATCACCCTAAATAGGGAAAACTTGGAAGCGTTCCCCTTAAAGGCGGGAACACGACAAGGCTGTCCACTATTGCCATTCCTCTTCAATACAGTGCTTGAAATGCTCGCTAGAGCAATAAGGCAAGAAAGTGAAATTAAAGGAGTACTAATTGGAAAAGAGGAAGTAAAACTATCCCTTTTTGCAGATGATATGATAGTTTACCTAAGGGATGCTAAAAACTCCACCAGAAAACTCTTAGAAACGACCAAAAGTTTCAGTAAAGTGGCGGGATACAAAATAAACCTAGAAAAATCAGTAGCCTTCCGTTACACCAACAATAAGCAACTGGAGAAGGAAGGAGACCTTCCCAATCACAATAGCCTCAAAAAAAAAAATTAAAAACCTAGGAATAAACCTAACTAAAGACACCAAAGACCTCTACAACAAAAATTTTAAAACCCTGAAGGAGATTGAAAATGACATCAAAAGATGGAAAGACCTCCCATGCTCATGGATTGGAAAAATTAATATAGTAAAAATGTCCATTCTACCCAAATTAATATACAGATTCAATGCAATCCCAATCAAAATCCCCATGAGCTTTTCACAGACTTGGAAAAAAATCCTTAAATTCATATGGAAAAACAAAAGACCCTGAATAGCTAAAGCAACCCTGAGTGAAAAGTGCAATACTGGGGGGATTACATTACCAGATTTCAAGCTATATTACAGGGCTATAGTCATAAAGGCAGCCTGGTAGTGGCAAAAAAACAGAGCCATTGACCAATGGAACAAAATTGAAGATCCAAACTTGAGCTCATATAACTTCAGCCACCTCATATTTGATAAAGGGACCAAAAAAGCTCAATGGAGGAAAGATAGCATCACAGTAAATGGTGTTGGCAAAACTGGATCACCATTTGTAAAAGAACAAAATTAAACCCCTACCTCTCACCCTGTGCAAAAATCAACTCCAAGTGGATCAAAGATCTCAACCTAAAACTGAAAACCTGAAGGTGATATAAGAAAAAGTTGGCAGCAACCTACAAGACATAGGTGTAGGAGGAGATGTTCTAAACCAGACAGCAGCCGCATGGGAAGTAAGGTCAACAGTTGACAAGTGGGACCTCATAAAACTCAAAAGCTTCTGTACAGTGAAAGAAACAATCAAGGAGATGAAAAGAAAACCCAGAGTGGTAAGAAATCTTTACCAGTGACACATCTGACAGAGCATTAATGTCAAGAATATATAAACTACTCAAAAAACAAAGAAGTAGGAAGACAAATGACCTACTCAAAAGATGGAGTAAAGAGCTGAACAGAGTCTTCACCAGTGAGGAATTAAAGATGGCTGAGAAACATCTTAAAAAGTGTTCATCATTATTAATAATTAAGGAAATGCAAATTAAAACCACTCTCAGATATCATCTCACTCCAGTACGGCTAGCTAAGATCAAGAATACAAAAGACAACAGATGCTGGAGGGGTTGTGGGGAAAGGGGAACACTCATCCATTGCTGGTGGGTATGTAAACTTGTACAACCATTATGGAATGCAGTATGGAGAACCCTTAAAAGACTCGAAATGAGCTTACAACCTGACCCAATCATACCACTCCTGGGTATATACCCCAAAGACTCATCCTACCGCAAAGATATATGCACATACATGTTTATTGCAGCTCTCTTCACAATAGTGAAGAGCTGGAACCAACCCATATGCCTCTCAACAGATGAGTGGATGACAAAAATGTGGTACATCTACACAATGGAGTACTATTCAGTGGTAAAGAAGATGGCATTATGAACTTTGCAGGTAAATGAATGGAGCTCAAAGCCATTATGCTGAGTGAGGTGACACAGTACCAGAAAGACAAACGGAGAATAGTTTCCCTCATTTGTGGATGCTAACACAAAATCCCCCAGATGAAAGGCAAGCTGAATGACAATTGGTTATGTTTTTGGTTTATCTGTAATCAACTATGTTGTCATAATGTGAATCCCTCAATGGGTTCTAGAATCCACCCACCAATTATTTTCAGACTCTGTAATTACTGTATATGGGTGGAGAGTATGTATCCATATTTTAGAATAAGATGAAATTAATGGAGGAAAATGTGAATTCCTAAGCATAAAAAAAGACTGAGAGAAAGATGCAGGACAGTTATGATAGAGTGCATGATCTGGGATGGTTTGGGGTGGGGTGGGGGGAAGGGATAGGGGAATATGCCTGAACAGAAATGAAAAATGATGTATGAAATACATAAAATATCAATAAAAAAATAATAAAATTAAATTTTAAAAAAGAAAAATGTTTTGGTTACACATAAAAATAAATAGATAAATAAAATTTTTTAAAAAGCCAAGCATGGTAGTGCACGCCTTTAATCCTAGCACTTGGGAGGCAGAGGCAGGCAGATCTCTGTGAGTTCAAGGCCAGCCTGGTCTACAGAGTGAGTTCCAGGACAGCTAGAGCTGGGGGAGACCCTGTCTTGAAAAGACGAAAAAAAAAAAAAAAGAAAGAAAGAAAGAAAGAAAAGAAAAGAAAAATGTTTTGGCTGCTTTGATTTTTATACTGATATCTATTACTTTTGTATTAATATCTATCAATGTTTTATTGATTTTTGTAAATTTCATAGAATTATTTTTATCTTAACGTCAGGTCTTCGGCAGCAGGGCCTTATTGCCTCTCTTCTTACAGGTATCCCAGCTTAGAGGCAAGGAGCCTTTACCTTTTGTGGGGGCTTGGATCCCCTGGCCAACATCTCCTTTGTAGAATAATCCATTGCTGATGTCAGAGCTCCTGTATTAATATATTTTGCTTAAGTGCATAGCTTAAGGACTTTAGTATTATATTTGGTTCTGAATAGAGAATAATCCTTTTCACAGCTCCTATGTCTATTAGTCAATTAAAGAAGGCAGTTTTACCGGTTTTATAAGAGATTACCTCTATAATAGTCTCCGATTTACAGTTGGAGAACGCCCTCATCATCATCATATTTCTCCTTTTTCTATGGGGGGGAGGCAAGAAAGTCTCTCGTATTAAAACCTTTGCGGCACCTAGAAGGTAAGTTTCGTTAGGACTCATTATAAATAGTTGTTACAAGTAGGGTCCACAGAGGGGTTCGATGTTTGTAGCAATCTGAGGCTTTTCTTCCTTTTAATGTTCAGACGGGTCAACCTTTCAGTTGGCAATTTCTGGTACATCCTACTCAATGCAAAGCTAACATGGGAAAGATGTATTGAGACCACACATGCAAGTGTACAGATGGCCTCTGGAATACCAGAGAGTGTTGCCAAAGGCCACTAAACCAATAAAGCAAATATGGGTCTCCTTGAGTCAAGCAAGACTCCACCATCAGCACCAGCTACACCTCACCTGCCTGGCAATACTGTGCAGCAGAGGCAGCCATATGCCTGTATATCCCAAATCTAATTGGCTATTGGCTCTCTCCTTGGAGGAATAACCCACGGCTGATGCCACAAGCTTACATCTTCTACAGGTTAGGAGATGTTATAAGCCACAGTAAGACCCTGTCATATTTAACAGGAAAAAAATGTAATTCATGGATTAACATACCATCCAAACATATGTGTCTATACCAAAGTAAACTACCATAACTATTAGTGCTGTTTAAATACCTGTATATCTAATTGCTTGTGCTTCATAGTAGGATCGAAAGGTTATTCCTGGACAAACTGTCAGCCCATGAAAGGAAACAGCCAGAATTGACCAGAGTCCAAGACAAGAGCTCCAGAGAAAGTAGAGTGTTTTGCTTCTCATCCACCTGTGCCCCTTTTCTAAGCCTAGGGAACAATCTGGGGAAGAGGGGGCGTGGTAGAATGTAAGGGCTGTGATTGGGGTGAATGGTGAAACCACAGCAATATAGTCTGGACACTCATTTGATCAACTTGATTGAACATACAAGCCCCCCCCCCCGCTGGATGGTGGGGCTGTGTGGGTTTGGGCACAACAGCCTGCAAATTGGTTTTACATGAAGGATGCTTGTACTCATAAAATATCACTTATTGCTAAAAAAATGAAAAAAAAACTGAGAGAAAGATGCAGGACAGTTATGGCAGAATGCATGACCTGGGATGGGGTGGGGGGGGAGGGAAAGGGAAATATGCCTGAACTGAATTGGAAAATGATGTATGAAATACACAAAGCATCAATAAAAATAAATTAAAAAAAGAATTATTTTGATCTTATTTAGACCTTCTATCTGAACACCACCTACTGCCTCCTTCCTAATTTCATGTACTCTAACATAGACAAATACTTTAAGGCTTATCAAGTCAAATTTGTGTCCCCAAATGTCCTTCCATGTGAGTCCATCCCCTGGATCCTGGTTAACCTACCCAGACTCGCCCCCTTACAAAAGACTAACCCTCCCTGCTCCCAGCTAATCCATTGCCAATAGTTCCTCCATAGGATAGAGATTTTTTTTTTTTACCCATTTACATGCTGAGATTTTTGTCTGGCTTGAGCTTACACGGGACTTGGGCATGCTGTACACACCATTGCTATAAGTTCATATGAATAATTGCCTAATTGCCTGGAAAACTGTTTCCTAGTTCAAACCACTGGAGTAAGCCGAAGTTAATTTCAGAATGCAAAGTGAACTCTAAAGAGAAAGCTCGTTTACTATTGAATACAGCTAGCCACTCTAGCCAAAATAGCCACACCCAAAACCTTAAACTTCCTCTCTGATTCACTGGCTGCATCTGGTAACATCACTTAATGCTTGAAGCAGTGTAGCCTCTCTATGGTGGCAAACGTCCTAGAGGAAGATAAAAAAAAAATAAAAAAAAAACAAAAACTTCAAGATCTTTAGCAAGTAAAGCAACAGAACAACTAAATGAACCAGTGTTTAGGGTCCTAATTCTAGATTCAAGTCCCGAAGATTAATGGGAAGACTATCTGACAGCCCTTTGATACTAGCAGATAATCATTAGATCACAGAACCCCCCAAGTTAAAAGTCGCAAAATTACAATGCCCCCTGCCTGAAATGACCCCCAGAACCATCCTTTTCTCTTACAGTTTTCATTGGCATAAATTGGTAAACAGAACCCCAGGAACACCCCCCAACAGGACAGTGAACCTCATAGCTTCAGATCACAAAGCAGAGGGAAACAGAAACCGGGATAAGAGAGAGGGGGCGTGTCCAGGTGTTGATAAGCCTCTTACCGCTTCAGCTGTGGGTGATAATGGACAGTTCTACAAAAGGACTAAGAGGGCCCAGAACTCTGGTGGTTTTCTCCTCACACCTGAACTCAGTGGAATCATGATGCAGAAAATCCGAGGGCAGATGTGGGAAATGCAGTCTAGATTACACGTCCTCCCCAATTACATCTTCTCCATACAGAGGGTACCCCTGAAATGGCGTCTTACTCAATATGTATCTGTTAGAATATTTGAAAGTATGGTTTTGCAAGATGATTTGAGAAGCTTCTAGTATATAATACAGGAGAGTTTTTCATGACTTCGTTAATAATATTGTCTACCATAATCATTCTTAAGTCTTCTGAAAAACAGTTGATTTAGTGGCTAGCCCCCACTGCCAATGAATCCCACCTCAATTCAAGAATCTCCAAAAAGTTCTAATTCAGGTGAACAAATTTACAAGATTGTCTTTTAATCTTATAATTCTAGAGTGTTTGCTAATGAATATTATCAAAGTTAGCTACAAAAAAATCCCCAGAACTGGGACTAGAGAAGTGGCTCAGCAGTTGGATGCTCTTGCAGAGGACCTGGGTTCGGTTCCCAACACCTATTTGGCGGCTAACAACCGTATGTGTAACTCCAGTTCCAGAGGATCCTAGCCATCTTCTGACCATCTTCTGACCTCTGCAGGTGTTGTTCAACATGGAGATAGATAGATAGATAGATAGATAGATAGATAGATAGATAGATAGATAGATGATAGATAGATAGATAGATATGAAAGAATACAATCATACACATAAAATAAAAATAGTAAAATATTTTTAAAAGATAATGTGTAAGTTTATCAGCAACCTCAAGTGCAAGTTCTTTCTACTAATATTTTTATTGCAATGTAAATGGGTGCTGCATCCAGGGTAGAGAGAGAACTTAATGAACACTGATTCTCGACCTCAATTAGGAGCTGACAGCACAGCTGTCACCTATATGCAATAATACAGACTATTTTTGTGTTTTATTTTTAGACAGAGTCTCATGTATCCCAGGCTGGGCTTCCACACACTGTGTAACTGAGGGTGACTTTGAACTCCTGATCCTCCTACCTACAGCTCCTAATGCTACAATCAAAGGTGTATCCCAAAACATCCAGCATATATTTTCTCTTTTTTTCCGGCATATATTTTCTTCAGAAACATTTGTTACACCAAAACCCTGAAGAAACTCAACACTATTCTCTTCAGAAATATTTACAATTAGGCTTTTCATATTTAGGCTCTTGATCCTTTGGGGATTTTTTCTGAATAGAGCATTTGACACATGCACAGTCAAATTTTTAAATCCTTAAGCCCCTTTTTTATCTATTCTATTTTTTGTTTTATTTGTTTTTTGAGTTATCATACAAAGTAGCGGATTTTATTCTGGCATTTGCACACATATGCATCAGAATTCTTGGGTTTTGTTCATCTACCTCCCCACTGTCCATGCCCATTTTCCTGTGGGAAATTTATTTCTTTATTTTTTAAGGGATTCTACAATACAAGAGCACAGTTGTTTTCAGATCACATTGACGTTGCTTAGTTTGCCATACAATCAGGTAATTGGCGCTAGCATCCACAGATGAGGGATACCATTCCTCATTTGTTTTTCTGGGACTGTGTTACTTCACTCAGCATGATATCTTCTAGCTCCATCCATTTACCTGCAAAGTTCACGTTGTCATCTTTCTTTACTGCCTGTGGGAATTTTTGAGTAGTCATTCTTTATCCACCACTTTTCAGATCATAAATCAAACTCTACATTTGCCTATATCTATGTCTAGACTCTAGGGCTTACCTGTATATTTTTGTCCCTGGGCTTACCTGTATTTTCTTGTATTAATTTTATACTTTCTTATCAGTTTAAACTTCATCTTCATATGTAATACAATAGATCCTCCTACTTTTTTCTCTGAGTAATTAGATTTGACAAGTTTCCATTCTGTTCAAATTTTAAAATAAGCTTGTCAACTTTCACATTTCGATTTTGTTATTCGGAACAATTAGAATCAACATAAGATCCTGGGTCTTATAGTCCATGAACATGTTTTCTGTATACTTTTTTAATTCTTCTCAATGTTTGAGTAAAATCTAAACTTTTCTGTTTAGAATCCTTGTATTTTCTTAGATTTTTCTCCCAAATATAACTTATTTTCCTCCTCTTATCTTTTTCTATTTTCTTGCTGTTGCTAGAAATTTCCAGTTGGTTTTTGGAAATTGATTCATAGCATATCGTCACTCTTTATTTTCTATATGCATAACTATTCGTGCCTGAATGATGACTGAGAGAATATGTGAATAGCAGAAGAGCCATAAGCTTCATTAGGGACATCGTAGAGTCATAAATCCCCTGAAATGGCTAGCTGGCCCTAAATTGGCAGTCTGGCCTTATCAACTGGTCACTCTCAGGACTAAGGCAGTCTGTTTATTGGAGACATATGCCTCACAGCCTTGAGATATTTCCCTACTCAGAGTCAAAAGAAGGCTTACAAATTATCCAAGGACACTAGGCCTTGGCATCTGATGCATTCCAGCTGGGCTCAGGGGATAGTCTTCCACCTCTATTCATTAGGTGGCAGACACTCCTTTCACATGTGTAATGAAGTATCTGTCCTATGCCCACCGTATACTTGGTCGGATAAAGTGTACATTCCTTGCCTGCGCAGGTCTGGTTCTGGTTCTTATTTCTTAACTTTAAACTCCTTCCTTTTCTCTTTCCAAAAATCTAAAAATGACAACTTTATATCTCAACTTTTACTCAATGTTGCCACATTTTCTGCCTAGAACCTCCAAATTACAGTTGAATAAATGTGGTTACCATAGTTGCTCTCCAGTCAAGGAAAGATGCCATCATTTCATTATGAAAACTATGGAGTTTGATTTAAACTTCACTACATGAAGGGAGCTTCTTTGTATTGCTGGCTCTATTTAACATTGTCGTCTAATGAATTTTATCAAATACATTCACTGCATTTACCAAAATGACTATCATCCATTTATCTGATACTGTGATGATATACAATTTTTCTAATATTTATTCTTAATTTTATTATGAGTGTAAATCAAATTACTGACCCATACATGTATTATTTGGGGCTGCTATATTTTGGATACCTTTTCCAACATTTTGTTTAAATATTTTGCATACACAGTCCTCTGTGAAAATGGTAGACCAGTTGGTATACTACTGGAGCCAGGCATAGGTTTTTTAAATGACTTTACTCACTAGATTCCTGATGCTAATTTAATGTAACTCGAGAATAGCTAATTCCCAAAACCATCCTCAACTACACAACACTATTTTCATCTTGTGGAATGGGATAAAAATATTAAATAGAGGGCCTGGAGAGATAGCCTAGCGGTTAAGAGCACCGACTGCTCTTGCAGAGGACCCGGGTTCGATCCCCAGCACCCACATGGCGGCTAAGAACCATCTGTAACTCCAATTCCAGGAGAACTCCAGTTCCAGGGGAATCCGAGACCCTCTTCTGACCTCCGTGGCATTGCACGACACGGGTGCACAAACCTACGTGCAGACAGTACACTCACACATACAAAAATAAATAAAATTAAAAAAAATTAGATAGAAAAAGATCCCCATGCCAAAAGAAAAAATACATTGAAGCAATGAAGCCTTGAAAGGAGAAAAGATAAACAAAACTCATGTGTGACCAGCAGGATTTAGAAAAGAACAGCTGATCCCCCCCAGGTAAGCCAAGTGTCATTATTGAAAACAGTCTTAAGAGAAATTGAGGGCTGGAGAGATGGCCTAGCGGTTAAGAGCACCGACTGCTCTTGCAGAGGACCCGGGTTCGATCCCCAGCACCCACATGGCGGCTAAGAACCGTCTGTAACTCCAATTCCAGGAGAATTCCAGTTCCAGGGGAATCCGACACCCTCTTCTGACCTCCGCGGCATTGCACGACACAGGTGCACAGACCTGCATGCAGACAGTACATTCATACACATACAAAAATAAATTTAAAAAAATTGAAAAAAAAAAAAAAAGAGAAACTGAGGCTTGTTGCTGAGAATCCCCTACTGGCCCTTAGTCACTATGAAATCCGCAAGGAGAAGGTCACCCTGCCTATCTCCCAACATCTGTCAATTGCAAATGGGTCGCCAGGCGTGGTGGCGCACGCCTTTAGTCCTAGCACTTGGGAGGCAGAGGCAGGCGGATCTTTGTGAGTTCAAGGCCAGCCTGGTCTACAGAGTGAGTTCCAGGACAGCTGGGGCTACAGGGAGACCCTGTCTCAAAAAGACCAAAAAATAAATAAAATTGCAAATGGGTCAACTAGGACCATGGCTTCCCGCCCACTTCCCCATGCATGCTGGGCCTGTCTGGCTTAGATGTGCACAGTCCCCCTCCCCAGCCATGTTTTAGCTGCTCAAAACACACCCTCCTCCCTGGGAGCTACTTTCTTGCCCTAAAATAATTTCACTTTTATAGAATTTCTGAAATCCTGCCATTAAGTCCACTTATTAGATAAGATTAACTTTTAAAGCAATTTTAAATATTTTGTGTCTGAGTACATTGCTGCATGCATGTAAATGCATCCTTGTCGTGTAACCCCTCAGGAGGTCAGAAGAGTGGAAAATACTATAATCCCCCGGAATTTGAGTTTTTAGACAGCTCTTAGCTGCCATATGGGTGCTGGGAACTAAACCTAGGTCCTCTGCAAATGCAGCTGGTGCTCTTACCTCTCCAGCCCCACAAGTAATTTTATTTAGTTTTGTATGTGTATGAATGTACTGTCTGCATGTAGGTTTGTGCACCCGTGTCGTGCAATGCCGCAGAGGTCAGAAGAGGGTGTCAGATTCCCCTGGAACTGGAGTTCTCCTGGAATTGGAGTTTCAGACAGTTCTCGGCCACCATGTGGGTGCTGGGGATCGAACCCAGGTCCTCTGTAAGAGCGGTCGGCGCTCTTAACCGCTAGGCCATCTCTCCAGCCCGTAATTTTTTTTTCTAATACTAGGTTCTGCATCTGAGCAAATGGATGAGTCTATACTCCCAAACTAACTTGAAGTCACTGTCACATAAAGGAACATGTGATTCAAAACATGTAGCAGAGATTACAGGAATTCTACAAGTAGGAAAACAAAACACATCCCTCTGTTCTCTCTGCCTTGGAGCCAGAGCTCCAATCTTACGCCTAAATCATGAGCAAGTGAAATTAGGCTTCATAGTTTTTTCCACAGTATTGTAGCTACTGCATTGCCACCCAGACAATTTGGTGATGAGCATGCCTTTGCAAAATCCAATTGGTTGAACAAAGTCCCACAGAAGTCAGCTTTCTTCTAAGAAAAGATAACTCAGATATAGTCAAAACTTTATTTCTAAAAATATTGCCCTCATTACAATTTTAAAAGTTTGGGTATGTGAAAAGATTTCTCAAACAGTTCAAATGAGTTTGCTCTTCTGTAAAGATTTAAAAAAAAAAAATCAACATCCATTGGCAGTCCTCCAACGTTGAAGAGGTGTGGCATCCTGAGATAGTCGATAGAGTTCATGAACGCTGCCTTAATCATCCACATTTAGAGCTCCATTCAGGACTAAAACATTTTTACATTCTCCAAAAACCATTCCGAATAACCCCACATCCTATGCCTAGGGCATAATTAATCCTTATATCCCGTGTTTTATACAGCTTATTTTCTAAACCAAAGATGATGCAGGAACATTAGTGTTAGACACTGTGTCAACAAGAAGAACTATTAGAAGAGTTGCTCTACATGTTTCACAATCACAAGATAAATGTCTCAGGGTACTTTTGCTGACTCAGGTGGTCTAATATATTTAATGTATTTATCAACCATTTTAATACAGCTATAAAATACCTCATGTGCCTGAGGCATTCCTCCTCTGTGAAGGTTTTCAGATTTAAGTTGTGTAATAAGAATTTATCATCTCATTCTGGTATCTGAGTAGCAATGGAACACAGTGGCCTTCATATATTATTGATGATATATATATATATATATGTATATATATATATATATATATATCATCAATAATATATATTAGTAACTAGTCATCAGTTTATAGAAACTATCAGCCAGCCAAGCTCCATAGGACTGACTGGCCAGCCAAGTAATCTCTTGACCGTTTTGATCAGAATACCCTATAGGGGCTGGAGAAATGTCTCAGTAGTTAAGAGCACTGGCTGCTCTTACAGAAGACCCAGGTTTGATTCCCAGAGTACACAGTGGCTAACAACTGTCTGTAACTCCAGTTCCAGAGAAATCTGATGTCCTCTTCTGACCTCTTGAGTATTGCATGACATGGGTGCACTTACATGCATGCAGGCAATACACTCATACACATAAAAATAAAATTAAAAAAATATTCTACCATGAGAAATGTTTAATGTTCTATTTCATGCTGTAGAAATTAAACCAGTGTAGCTTTTTTGAAACTGTATATTATCTCACACACTTTTTATGATGAAAACCTTAAAGTTTCTGTTAGCAGTTTTGAAACAATACAGTTATTTTAGCAGCATTCAATACAATACATCATTAAAGCTTATTCTCCCTGTCTTGCTGGCACTTTTTACCCTCTGGTCAGCATCATCTGTCCCTGCCCACCCCACCACTCCCTTTCCAGCCTCTGGTAAAAATATGCAGTAGAATAGTGGTTACGAGTTCAACACTGTGAGTCTTCATACAAATGAAGCATGTGACTTCCTGTGCCTGGCTCGCTTAGTAGAAAGTCCTCCATAGCCTGTAGCCTTCAACCTCCTTCCCTCCAGGGTCCGCAAAGCTCACCTTCACTTCCTGAAGCTCTCCGCTTTCCTATCACCCTCCATTCAGCCCTCCCTGATGTTGTACTTAGAACGTCCCCCTCTCCCTGGTATCCTCCGTCTCATTTCTCTGCCTTACCTTCCCTGAGGAGCAACTACATCCTTCCAGGATGCTATGGGATATGCTTTTTGTTCCGTTTATTCTCTGCCTCCTCCTAGTCCAAGCACAACTAAACCTTAGCTAAGAACATGAACCAGCAACTGAGAAGACCTAATAATTTTTCCCTTAAAAATAAAAAAACTTTATAATGAGCATTGCACCTTAAAGTGATGCACAAATTAGTTATTTAATAATTAGAAACAGCATGTAATAACAAATTTATTCATTAATCAAATTTCACACAGTTAAAAGCAGGGGACAGTTCCCTTTTAAATACAGGAATTCAAGAAGGTAGCATGTCACTCACTTTATCTAAAATTGCAAATTAAAAAAAAAACTCCAAATTAGTTTTGTTTTTAGAAGTGGGTGAAAGGTGATATCATTAACCTCATTCCAGCTTCCCAGATTTGTACAAAAGTCATGTTACATCTTCAGTACTGAACACTCACTGCAGAAATTCCAAATCCTTTCTCTACTGAGGAATGACTGGCTCAGCTTCTTCTCGCCCACATCTGTAACAGTCAGATTACTGAAATGGAAGAAAAAAATTGTTAAAAAGAAAAGTTCCAATACAAAAATTATTTAACTACCTCTAACAGCCTATTGTTTACAAGTAAACCAGTGAATATGTACATGAGTCAGGGAGAAGTTGGAAGTGGGCGGTAAAAAAGGAAAAGTAGAAAACAAGTATGTACTATATCTTATTCAAGGACAGTGCATGTATAAATGAATAAGGATACTTTTGCTTCTTCAGTGTTCCAGATTGTCCTATTCGCTCTCCATCCCTTCATGACCCAATGTGGATTTTTCATGACATTCATGAATAAAGAACTGTACTGCCTCATTTACAGGCACTTAGTCTGTCCTGAAGATTTATGACGTCCAAGGTTTATAACATTTCTGAATTTACTTCCCTGAGTATTACCAAGTATCTTAGATATGTTGGCAAGCTCAGTATGTCATGTTCTTTTCCATTCAGAATTTCGTTGACACTGGAAATGGCAGGTATTCCACTCTTACATAGATCATATTCTCTCATATGTATTAGGCAGGTTTCTCTATTAGATTGGCTTACGTAGGCACTGGATATTCCAATGATAACCATCTGCGTTCTGGAGTGGCAGAGAACTGGTGGCTCCAAATCCACAAAGCTAGATCCCTCAGAAGGACCAAAGTGGTTCTGGGGGCCTGGAGCCCCTGGGAGAGCTGCTGGACTTCCGTCGACGTTGAAAGGCTGGAGAAGATGGAGTCTGATGTCAGCAGGGGATGGTGGGAGCAAGTCGAAATACATGTGTTGGGGAAGAAAGGCAGCCCGGGGACACTGCTTCCTCCTTGAATCACCAGTTGGCAGGTCACCTCAGAGTACGGCGCAGCCTGATCTCAACATGTATGCCACCCACTTTGAGGCTGTGTCTCCCCTCCACAAATTAATCCTCTCTGGAAACACCCTCACAGACACGCCAAGAGGCATATATCCTAGACTGATTCTAAATCACTTCAAGTCCTCGATTAAAAGCAACCATCACAATGCCCAAGAGGGACACCTCTAATTCATAGAGAATCTCTACCAATTAGTGGAAGGCTAGCAAGACCGCTATCATCAGTAATAATTTCCACAAGCACAGGAACGCATGAATTTGTCATTCCTGATCTGACATCTCTTTAAGCACAACATATCTTAATAGAAAAAGAGAGCACATCCTAGACAATTTTCTTGGCATATTTAAGGCCTGCGGGACAAAGCCATTAAAATACTAATTTGGAGCATCCTTACGCTGGCTGCGCTGAAGGAGCAGCTTCCTTGTCTCTTGTTGTATGTGTTGTCAAGTCTACACACCATTCAGGAGGATTGCCAGTGAAATTCCCCCTACATTCAGCTTCACATATGAGAGGACATCGACTAAAATGAGAAAGAACATAGAGAAAGACCACATGAGGCCCAAGGTCTATTTGGAAACACAAACCATGAAGTCGAATCTCACCAAGATCTATTTGGACCTCAGCATTTAGAAGACTGTGCTCAAGGCACAGTTACTAGTTTATGCATTGGTTCCCATTTGTTATTCCAGAACATGATAGGCAGTTTTTGTGAAAGCATGGATTCACTTTCTGGTTCCACTAGTGACCAACCAATGATGGTGAGCAAGAAACTCAGGTTCACTGTGCCCGAGTTTCCTTACCTGAAGATGAGCATCACAGTGTTTATTCACTAAGTTGCCATAAGTAACAGATTCATCAATCAAGTGCTTACAACAATGTAGAGAGATTGATAGATGATTGATAGATAGATAGATAATAGATAGATGATAGATTGATAGATTATTAATAGATAAACAGATAGATAGATTAGATAGATAGATAGATAGATAGATAGATAGATAGATAGATAGATAGATTATATAGATGATAGATGATAGAGGATAGATAGATGATAGATAGGGGATAGATAGATGATAGATAGATAGATAGATAGATAGATGATAGATAGATATAGAGATAGATATAGAGATAGATAGATAGATGATAGATAGATAGATAGATAGATAGATAGATAGATAGATAGATACTCACTCTAGATAGAGATTATAAATGTTAGCTGCAGTGGATGATAGGTAACAAATGCAGATTTGGTCCAAATGCAGAAAACGTCAGTGGAATGCTTAACCACAAACAGGACATCTACATCAGAAAACATCAGTGGAATGCTTAACCACAGACAGGACATCTGTATCAGCACTACCCCAAGGCTCAGGAACCACTGTGGGAGAGCCAGACAGATGCTGAGGAGGACAGGAACAAAATAGTCTTCGGAGCATAACAGGACCACGGCACTCAAACTCACAGCAGCTGTGGTTGCCGGCACACGACCTGCATATGATCAAGCCAATCAACATTCTAACATGGAAAAGGAAGGGATTCCTGAGCCCTTGCCCCTGACTGAGGAACTATGAACAGTTGACGGAGTCTAGGGGAGGGGGGTCTGGACTCTGGTAGGTTGGCCATACTCACCTGTGGACGGCCCCACATCCCATGAGTATATGGACAGCATGCATTGGATTTGAGGGGTTAGAAAAAGAAAAAAGAGGACATGAAGTTGGGGGTAGAGAGAAGTGGTGGTAGATCTGGGAGGAGACAGAGGAACAGTGGGGGTGAATGTGAAAACTCAAAGAACTATTAATAAAAATTTATATTTAAAAATAATAGCTGTACCCGGTATGGTGGTGCACATCTTTAATTCCAGCACTCAGGAGGCAGAGGCAGGCAGATCTTTCTGAGATGGAGGCCGGCCTGGACTGAATAGTGAGCTCCAAGCCAGCTGGGACTATAGGGAGACCCTGTTTCAAATAACAACAACAGGTACTGTGGTAGCTATTACTCTCTAGGGGAAGTATACATAGAGGGTCACACTTCTGTAGTTACTTGAAAGAAAAAAGAACTTCAGTTCAAGGTAAAGGTTTTCTCTCCTATGTGGATCCTAGATCACATATAACTGGGTGTAGAAGGCAATGATTTGGAGAAAAGCATATCAGCAGAAAGGGAGACAACAGAGGGTGGGGTGAAGACGGTCAAAGGACAAGATGCACCTGAACCTGACTGTATTTGAGACTTATCACTATGTAAAATGATTATAGACTAATAAAATTCTTTTTAAAAAAATTTTAGGGGCTGGAGAGATGCTCAGTGGTTAAGAGCACTGACTACTATTGCAGAGGACCCAGGTTCGATTTCCAGCCCCCACATGGCAGCTGACGACCATGTGTAATTCCAGTTCCAGGGGATCTGATGCCCTCTTCTGACCTCCATGGGCATTGCATGACACAGAAGGGCTTACACACATGCAGGCAATACACTCAGACACATAAAATAAAAATAATATTTTAAATTATGTATATGTATGTGTATATATATATATATATATATATATAACCAGAAAAATCTAAGAGTCCCAGAGGAAATTGTAGCAAAAATCAGAACTTTGCTAAAACCTGACCAAACCTGCCATAATCTATAACTAATAAGATACAAAAAGAAGTTGAATCTGGATGCTAGAGAAATGGTTCGGCAGTTAAGAATGTTTACTGCTCTTTCAGAGGTCCAGGGTTCAGGTCCCAGCACCCACCTCAGGCAGGTCAACAACTGCCCATAACTCCAGTTTTAGGGGATCTGGTCTTCTCCGGCACCTCCATGCATGTGATACATATCATCTCACAGACACAAAAAGAAAAATAAAGATTTTTTTTAATTTTATTTATTTTTATGTGTATGAATGTACTGTCTGCATGTAGGTTTGTGCACCCATGTCATGCAATGCCATGGAGGTCAGAAGAGGGCATCAGATTCCCCTGGAACTGGAGTTAAAGATGGTTCTCAGCCATCATGTGAGTGCTGGGATCAAACCCCGGTCCTCTGCAAGAGCAGTCGGTGCTCTTAACAGCTAGGCCATCTCTCCAGCCCCGGAAACAATTGTGTTTTAATAGTCAAGACCAAAGACTAAAATTTACATTTCCATTATGGTCTAGTCCCCACCTCCACATACTCGCATCCTTGGCTGTGTCATTTAACATTTGGGGTTTGGGTCTCTTATCTGAAAGATCAAGGTATAGCTTGGGCTACTTGGCCTTAGATAGGTGTCTGACACATGGCACTCACCTGTGCAGGATACAGGACAGACGCATCTCAGCTCTCAAAGTATTGTTTTTTGAAATGTACTTGATCTTAGTTTGAAGTAGAATAACATCATGAATAACCTAAAAGGGCAAAGATTTAAAATGAGTCTTTGTCTCAAGGATCTCAAGAAACTTCAAGGGATGAGAAATTATAAATACTTCAAGCTCTCAAAACAGTAATGCTTAAGCAGGGCCATTTTCTGAATGACAAGATGTGTTCAATCTCATTACATTTGTATAAAAAACCAAACAACACTTGTTCCTTGAAAGCACAGAAATGGGTGATTCATATTATATTCATATTAAAGAAAACCACATGATTCTTCCTTTTAATAAACATGGTTGTAGTTTCGTGTATTAGAAGAACCTGCTAGCTTTCAGTTCAGCTGAAATGCATTTGAAATTCATAAATCCTTGAGAATTCAGTTTAAATGATTAATATGGATAAGTTTGTTTGGGGCAGGGTCCAGACAGTCTTTGCTGGCCTTGGACTCTCCAGGTAGCTGAAAAGTTGGCCTTGAATTCCTGATTCTCATTCCTCTGCTTCTCATCCTCTTGTGTGTTCTACCATGCCCAGTTTTTGTGGTGTTGAAGATAAACACAGAGCTTTGTGCCTGCTAGACAAGCTCCCCACCAACTGAGCTACATGGATACATCCCCAGTCCCTATTTTCTTATTTAAAAGAACAACAAGAACAAGAATAAGAACAGAAGAAAGAAGAGAGGGAGGAGGGGAGAGGGAGGAGGGGAGAGGAAGGAGGAGGGAGAGAGGGAAGAGGAGGGGGAAGAGAGTGGAGAAAGGGGCAAGGAGGGGGAGCCGGAGGGGAAGGGGGAAAGGAAAACCACCACTACCCTGATGACCTTCCACTTTCTAATCACTTCTCTCAGGAACGCCAAATTCTCTGGTCAAAGGTGTCTTTGAGCCTTCATTACAGCCCAGCTTCTCCCTTTTACACAGTCCTCATTCTCCCAAGGGCGCTTAATAAACGCCCTGCATCCTGTGTATCCTGCTGCACCTGAAGTTTTTCTTCCTGTGTAACCAAACCTGTCATTCAGACCAAAATTCTACAATGTCCCTTTTTTTATTTTATATATTTTTAATGTGTATGAACGTACTGTCTGCATGTAGGTTTGTGCACCCGTGTCGTGCAATGCCACTGAGGTCAGAAGAGGGTGTCTGATTCCCCTGGAACTGGAGTTAAGGATGGTTCTCAGCCACCATGTAGGTGCTGGGGATCGAACCTGGGTCCTCTGCAAGAGCAGTCAGCGCTCTTAACTGCTAGGCCATCTCTCCAGCCCCTACAATGTCTCTTAACATGAACAAAATAGTAAGTAATGTTACAGCCAAATTTTCACCAACTTTTTGTTTTATTTTAATTTTATGTGTATGCATGTGTTGCATACATGTATGCAAGTGTACCCATGTAGTGCAATGCCCACAGAGGACAGAAGAGGGTGTTGGACGCCCTGAACTGGAGTTACAGACGGTCATTAGTGGCCATGTATGTGCTGGGATACAAACCTGGGTCTTCTGCAAGAAGAGACAGTGCTTTTAACCACTGAGCCAGCTCCCAACATTTTATTTTTTAAGTCAAGTCAAAACTCCCAGTTAACTTTAAGAAACAGTATATATAAGCACTTGCCAATGCCCTCAATAAGGAACACCAGAATCTTTGGACTTAGGGCTAGCAGAGCACTGAAAAGCCTGTTGATGTTTAGCCAAGGATGTTTAACTCCTATCTGGGTTGAGACAGACTTCCTGACTTGTAATGCATAACTAGTTTGGGAAACTACTTTGTAATGTATAGAAAACACTCCTCGCCAGGCGTGGTGGTACACACCTTTAATCCTAGCACTCGGGAGGCAGAGGCAGAGGCAAAGGCAGAGGCAAAGGCAGAGGCAGGCGGATCTTTGTGAGTTTAAGGCCAGCCTGGTCTACAGAGCGAGTTCCAGGACAGCTGGGGCTACAGGGAGACCCTGTCTCGAAAAGACCAAAAAAGAAAAAAAAAAAACAAAAAAAACACTCCTCTCCCCACAAAACCACTAACTCCCCAGCCTCTTCCATCACTAATCAAGTAACTGGAATTTCCAATCATTGCCCAGCAAGATAGGGAGTAGTTAACATCTTCTTAACTTCATTTGCCCTGGGCGTGACTCTTGGACATTAATCCAACTATATTGCCAATACAAATGCCATACTTCTGTTTTGTGGGCCTGTGGAAGGGACCAGATACTAGAGCTTCATGGAAGACAGCCATCTCTCTTACTTTATTGACGATGCCACAGGAATAAGTACGATAGGTAAAGTCGTAGAAACCATTAGGCCAAACATTCGTCACCGTGCAGCCAGCTCCCAGAAACACTTCATCGGGTTCCATAGTTATATTGGGAAATAGTGTGGACCTGATCCTGAGATAAAACCAGTGGTTGGTGCATTGAAGCTGATAGGCTGAAAAACAGAAAAGAGAAGTTTTGTTAATGAGCTGCTATACAAAATCATGACAGCAAACTTTAGCAAAGCTGGTTTGAATACAAGAGATCATCCCTCAATCAAATAAAACGTGATAGATACAAGCATCCTATAAAGGATGGTCTTTATATTATTTCATTGCCTAAAATACTCACATACACTCCTATCCATCAATGAGATTCTTTAGTGAATCTATATGTGGGTGGAGGGAAAAAAAAAATCAATGCAAAACAAGATCTTTCAACTTCACTGTCCAAAGCAAACATCTTACAGAGCTGTGACCCTAAAACATTAATACTGCAGATTTATGCTGAGTGCAGAGTGTGTCCGTCTTGATCATCTGAGGCTCCTCTCTCTGACAAACCTTTGATTCCCTTCTATATCTGTAGCCTTATGACATAAAAGCAAGAATGGAGGACTGATCAGGAATAAATACTTGTCAAGACACTGCCACAAGCATTCAGGTGTGCGTGAGTGCAACCTGAGGGACAACAGTATCAAAGATTTTAACAAAATATGTCTGGAGTATCTAGATTCTACATATATAGATTTTTATCTGAGAAAAGGAAACTTTTCTGACCTAATCTGGCACTTGAGCTAGGTCCTAGGGGAAGAAAACTAGAACTACCTAGAAACTATGTAACTGAAAGGCTCATTACCTAGACCACCCTGAGGGAAAATGTCACTTGCATTTAAGACACTGGAAGGAGCCTGAGGCTTCAGGAGACACTAAGAACTCACTAGTCTAATACAAACTAGATCAAGCTGTGAACCTTTCTCTGAAGGCCACGCACAAGTACTAGTATGTATATGAAAAAAAATCATCATCCAAGCTTGGAAATCCAAATTAAAAATCGCACTGAAATACATATCTATTAAAAAAGCTAAAATAGGGGCTGGAGAGATGGCTCAGCTGTTAAGAGCGCTGACCGATCTTGCAGAAGACCCGGGTTCGATCCCCAGCACCCACATGGCGGCTGAGAACCTTCTTTAACTCCAGTTCCAGGGGAATCTGACGCCCTCTTCTGACCTCTGTGGCATTGCATGACATGGGGGCACCAACCTACATGCAGACAGTACATTCATACACATAAAAAAATAATAAATTTTAAAAATTTGAAAAGTAAAATAGCTAAAATAAGAGATAGTAACACCAACAATTGCTCGTGAGAATGCAGAGAAACTATAGCACTACATTGCTGGTGATAATGTACAACGTCACATTAAAAAAGTTTCACAATTTCTTTAAAAATTAAACATACAACTATACAACCCAGAAAGTAAACTGTTGGGTATTTTCCCCTAAGATGTAAAAATTTGCACTCTCATAAAATATATACAAAAGTTTATAACAATTTATTTTTATAATAGCCCCCAACTATAAACAGACTAAATGCTATTTGGTAAATGGTTAAATAAACTGATACACCTATGCCATGAAATACTACTTAGCAAAAAAGAAAAAACAATTCATGCAATAACTTGGATGAATCCCCAGGAAATTATGGTGAAAATGTCAGTCACCTCCACACAGGCAAACCATACATACACATACACACACACACGCACAGGAAAATGGAAACGGCTCTAGAACAGCATGGGGCACCTTCCTTCTGCTAGAAAAGCTTTGAAGTTAGACTATAATTTGTTTTTGTATTGCATTACAGTTCTGCAAGATGTTTTCATTGAGTAAAACTGGGTACAGGGTACACTGCATCTGTATTACTTATAGGTACTTATGAATCTAAAGTTATCTAAAAATAGTTTTTAAAAATGCAGTGGCCTGATTTTCTTCACACTCAGGTGAAAAGTGAGTCACCGAGAGCACCAAATACTGGCAAAATTTAAGAAAGGTGAGATTTTCTTCTTCTATGAACAGGAAACTGGAGCAGCCCTATTAGAAAACCAAACTACTGGGTCAGGCCTCAGATCTGCCTGCCCTGTAGCACCACAGTTCTAATTGTAAGAAGGTTAAAAAAAATAATAATAAATAAAGATTCACCTAGGGCTGGTGAGATGCTCGGGGTAAAGACACTTACCACCAAGTTTGACAACCCAAGTTCAATCCCTGGAATCCACACCACATGTAGAAGGGAAGAACTGCTCCCGCAAGTTATCCTCTGACCTCCACACACTCCATGACATATGCACATGCATGCATACACACACACACACACACACACACACACACACACACACAGAGCAAAAAATAAAAAGTAATAATAATTTTAAAAATCACCAAGTGGGGGCTGGAGAGATGGGTCAGCAGTTAGGAGTGCCGACTGCTCTTGCAGAGGACCCCGGTTCAATTCCCGGCACCTAGGAATGGTGGCGCACACCTTTAATCCTAGCACTTGGGAGGCAGAGGCAGACAGATCTCTGTGAGTTCAAGGCCAGCCTGGTCTGCAGAGTGAGTTCCAGGCCAGCTGGGGCTATGAGGAGACCATGTCTGAAATAAATAGATAAATGAATAAATAAATAAATAAATAAATAAATAAATAAATAGGTAAATCACCAAGTACAAATGGTGCTCTATAGCCAACACTTAAAAAGTCCTATCAATACAGGAACAGAAATAACTTGCAATATATTCATGCAGTGAATTACAAAGTAGTGACTAAAATACACAAATGCCACAAATATCTCTAAATGATGTCGAATAAAATAAAGCTAGAAAAGTAAATAAAAGCAAAACTCCAGATGTTCCCAAACCGTACTTTAGATCCGTAAAGTTGATATAAAATTAAACACTGTTCAAAGACACGAATAATGGCTAAGCTTCCATGTGGGTGCAGATGGAGGACACCAAGATCATGGCTGTCCACAGGACTCAGTCTACATGAACTTCCGCTTCTAACACAAAATAAATTTAAGCAAAGAAAGCAAGTGAC
The DNA here is from genome assembly GCA_009823505.1 of Rhizomys pruinosus. Taxonomy (NCBI): domain Eukaryota; kingdom Metazoa; phylum Chordata; class Mammalia; order Rodentia; family Spalacidae; genus Rhizomys; species Rhizomys pruinosus. The sequence goes on from VZQC01003229.1 coordinate 1,170,657, forward strand.
TCAATATGGACTTAATATATCTAGATGGTGAGTCAGCAGATAATACAAGTTGTTAGAGTTGTCTCCTTCAAATAATTCCTAATAAAAGAAATAAACACATAATGAATAGTAAGAGGCATCAAAACTGTAAGTAACTCTGAAAGTGACTTTTAAAAACCACATAACTCCTTGTCACAATTCTGAAATTTCAACATTGGAAACTAAGAGCCTGTTAATATTTAGGGTGCCCAGCAATCCTAGCTTGCTCAAAGCAGGAGATTTGGGGATACTAAACTTAAGAAATCACTAAGAACACAGAATCAATCTTCCAAAGACTGGCCCTCCTCTCTGATCCAGTGCCTCTATCAAGAAACAGTTGAGGGAAGACTGAGCCCTACAAATGTGTCAGTCTGCTGAGTCCTGAGTTCTCAACAGCCACGGAAGCCTCTCTGCTTTCTGGGCCAATCCATTTTCCTTCCACCTAATCTAGCCCAAGTATTGAACTTCGAGAGCAGGACGCTGTCTGAAAAGGTCAAAAGCGGACTGGAAACAAAACAGGACTCAAGTTGGAACACAGTATCTCGGCTTGAGTATAATAATACACCTGAGGGGCTGGAGAGATGGCCTAGCAGTTAAGAGCGCCAACCGCTCTTACAGAGGACCCGGGTTCGATCCCCAGCACTCACATGGTGGCTGAGAACTGTCCGAAACTCCAGACACCCTCTTCTGACCTCCGCGGCATTGCACGACACAGGTGCACAAACCTGCATGCAGACAGTACATTCATACACATACAGAAATAAATAAAATTAAATAAATAAATAATAAAAATAGTAATACACCTGAGATGATGCATCTAAAAGAGCCCCACAACCTTCATGTGTCCTTACTGTACAAAGATTTGAACTGACCAAACCAGAAAACAATCTGAAAGCCACATTCTTCAGAAAACATTAGCAAATTCTAATCCTTCAATCCATATGTGATACCTGACCAATCGTCCATATGAGTCCATGCAAAGGAGAGGAGACAGAGTCCCCATAGTCCCAGAAAATTCTTCATTTGCTCAGATTTGGAAATTCAAACCTGCTAAGGAAAGAAGCAATTGGGTGGATGGAACAAGCAGCCTTTATATATACCAAAAGAGAGGCCCCTCAGTCAGGAGTAATTAACCACTGCCTTTAACAGCACACACGTGCCCCTAACACACCATCAGTTCCTCTTCCCAAATGTAACCATTCCACTCACTTACGAAAGAATAAGAGGTAACATACTGCAAAATGTGCTAAGCACAACACTTAACTCACATGCACCTTTCAACAGATGATTGCTAAGAGGAGGTAAGACTTCTGGAAGTGACAGTAAGAACAGAAGGCTCCTGACTTACATTAGAAACTGTACCACTAAGCATAGTTATTTTACACACTAAGGTATACGTTCTAAAACCCCCTGCCATTCTAAAATATCTGCATCTCCATATTTGAATAATACAAAAGTAACTATGTGAATACAATTGTCCAGTAAACCTCAGAAAACAAAGTCTTCACAAAACAAATCCTCACCTCCTTGCACTTCATTCCATCAATCTACCTCTGACCAGTGGCTCTCAAAAGACATCAGATTCACCTGGAGAGTTTATTTTTTAAAACACAGATGAATAAACGACTGCTAATGTTTTTTTCTGATTCAACAAGACTAGAGTGGTACTAGGAATTTACTCCCCAAGTGATGTTGATAGGAAGGGCCAAGAATCACTGGAGTACAGGGTTTCACCTTCACAGAATATGAAGTATTGTGCTGATCAGCAGTGCTTATTAGCAAGCTTAAAGAAACACATGTACCCTGAGGGTTTGTTACAAAGCCAATTCTAATTTAGACTCGGGTGGTGGGCAGTGAGATGCTGCCGTTATTGTAACAAATTCTCAGATGATAGCGATAATCTCCTGTGACTACATTTCAAGCAACAGTACCTAAAATTACTTTACATCGCACATCAAAATTCCTTTCTTCCAAACAACTGATGACACCTCAAAATAAGAAATTCAAAATCTATTGATGGCTCAGCAGGTAAAGAGGTTGTTGGCAAGTCTGATGACCTGAACTCAGGCCCCAGGACCCACAGTAGCAGGAGAGAACCGAGAACCAACTCTCACAAGGTGTCCTCTGACTTCCGTATGTCACCATAGCATGCATACGTACAAACACACACACACACACACACACACACACACACACACGAGCTTCTATATAGCAGTCGTTTTCTTCAAATGGCTGTTTGTGTTAGTTATTCCTTCCGGGGATATGTCTCAGAGAAATGACTTTTACACAAAATCTCATACATAAATGCTCCTAGCAGATATCCAGATACTCTTGTTTGTAAATTTTTTATTGAAATTGTTTGTATTTCATACAGAACATCTTAATCATCTTCCCCTTCCCCATTGGGACTCTCCTATAACCCCCAAACTCAATTTCATGCACTCTGTCATTTGTGTTAAGCCCTACTGAGTCAAGTTACACATCCTCAGTGCAAGTTCACCCACTGAGGTCTAGTCAGCCTATCTAGAGGCCCTCCCCTGAAGATCAGCTCTTCCTCTCCCAGCAGTAATCAGTTGTCATAGTTCTTCGGCTAAGATTGGGGTCTGCTGCCCATTTTCACAGTTCTGTGCAGATACTCTTGGAGTGAAGGGCTAACCAGACTGTACTCCGCTGTTTCATGGAATACTGCTTGGCGATAAAAAGAACAAATTGTTATTTAGGAGCTCGTGGATAACTCTCCCGAGATGCATGCTAAGTGAGAGAAGACGAATGCAAACATAACACCACGGCCTCCTTCCATTTGGATAATATTCCTGAAGGGACAAAGTGGACATAAAGAGTACATCAGTGTCGGGCTGGAGAGATGGCCTAGCAGTTAAGAGCGCCGACTGCTCTTGCAGAGGACCCGGGTTCGATCCCCAGCACCCACATGGCGGCCGAGAGCCGTCTGAAACTCCAATTCCAGGAGAACTCCAGTTCCAGGGGAATCCGACACCCTCTTCTGACCTCCGCGGCGTTGCGCGTCACGGGTGCACAGACTTGCATGCAGACAATACATTCATACACATACGGAAATAAATAAAATTAAAAAAAAAAAAGAGTACATCAGTGTCTACTCACTATAAGAGGGCAGTAACCTGTGAGGTAGTGGAAAGAGCAATGGTAGGGCTTCCAGTGGGGGTGGGGATGTTCTGTGTCTCATCTGTATCAGTGTCAGTATCTTGGTTGTGAGACTGGGCTACAGTTCTGCAGGGTGTTACCATTAGCATAATTTGGGTAAAAATAATGGGATTTTTCTGTATGATGTGTTACAACTATGTATGGACCGACAACAATCTAAAATTTTTTAATGTATTTATTTTATTTTATTTATTTATTTGTTTTTGTGTACGAATGTATTGTCTGCATGTAGGTTTGTGCATCCGTCATGCAATGCTGTGGAGGTCAGAAAAGGGCATCAGATTCCCCTGGAACTGGAGTTCTCCTGGAATTGGAGTTACAGATGGTTCTCAGCCGCCATGTTGATGCTGAGGATCGAACCCGGGTCCTCTGCAAGAGCAGTCAGCACTCGTAACTGCTAGGCCATCTTTCCAGCCCCTAAAAATATTTTAATATTTAATTTTATTGTAGTGTATGAGTGTATCACCTGCATGTGTGTTAAGTGTACCCATAGAGGACACAAGAGGGTGTCGAATCCCCTAGAACTGCAGTTACAGATAGTTGTTAGCTACTGTGTGGGTGCTGGGAATCCAACCAGGTCTTCTACAAGAACAGCCAGTGCTTTTAACTACTGAGCCATCTCTCCAAGCCCCAAATGGTTCTTTTAATAAACTAAATTGGATATATTGTCACTAATTTATTGACTTCAGCCAAGCATGCTAGCACACGTTTAATCCCAAAATTCTGGAGACAGAGGTAAGCAGATCTCTGTGAGATAAAGGCTAGTTCCAGGCCAGCTGGGGCTAAGGGACACTGTCTCAAAATAAAAAAACCCTAAATTATTGAATTCAATTCTCAGGTTACCTTTTCAATGATATGAAAATCAAAATCTCAGAGCTGGGCGTGTTAGCACATGCCTTTAATCCTAGCACTCGGGAGGCAGAGGCAGGCAGATCTTTGTGAGTTCAAGGCCAGCCCGGTCTACAGAGTGAGTTCCAGGACATGGGGCTACAGGGAGACCCTGTCTCGAAAAGACAAAAAGAAAAAAAAATCATCAAAATCTTAAGAGAAAATATGTGAATATTTTTATGAAAATGTTCTAGGCTAAAAAGTAGCTAAGCAGAAACAATAAGAAAACAACTATTAATAAATCACAATAAACATTGAAATAACTGATAAAAAGGTGACACTTTGTAAAGGCTGCTCTGTTTTAAATAAACCCTTTTAAAAAGGAGCAAAGGACAGAAATATGCAATTCACACAAGACTTATAAACGTATGCATCCTCCAATGATAAAGACTTGGAAACTTAAGCAAAATGGTATCACTTGCATTCTAGACTGGAATTCAAAAGTCTTGTTAGCATTCAGTGATGAGTTTCCTGCATTGAGGTATGTCTATGGATCCTAAGTTGATATGATGGGCCTTGACAGAAATGACAGTGTATGAACTCCAATGGGGGCGGGGGGAGCTGCGGAAGGGTACCAGTGAGAAAGGGGATATAAAGGGGATTAAGATTCAATGGAAGTTCTGTATGAAATTCAATAAAAGAAGAAATAAGCGATATCACATTCACATATTCCTATGAGAAGGAAACCCAGCATATTTCCAGAGACTAATCAGCAAGAACTACTGTTTCATCTTGTTTACAATTGATACAATTGCTTATCTAATGTTTTATCCAATATAAATACAGACATGAAATTTTGATGGTTTATCTTAAAAGACATCATTTACAGTGATCTGTAATACAGTCAAAGCAGACCCTTGAATTTAACATTCCATCCCTTGATATGAGTTAAGCATTCGAGGAATATCCATACAATGGATTAATATGTGGCAGTTAAAAATAATAACATACAGGCCAATGAGAAGGATTAGCAGGCAAAGGCACAAGGAGAAAATTTACTCCCACAAGTTGTCGTCTGTCCTCCAAACCTATGCCACGGCATGCCCATATATGCTTCTGCACACACACGCATAAAATAAATGTAAAATAATAAAATCAAGCTATATGCCCAGTGCATTTCTATGTATATATGCACATATATTATACAGATATTGACGGAGCCAGCCACCAACAGTCGAACAAAACCTGAATGGGGGAGTGGGAATTGAGAAAAAAATACACACACACACACACACACCTCAAAGGGATAGAGCTGGGAGAGGCAACCAGTGAATATTGGAGCCCTGAAGTTTAATTTTCAAGGCCTTTTATACAAGCAAGATAAAAAAAGACTATTCTGCAAATTTCACATGGGGTAAAGGTACAGTAAAACTTTGTTTACATTCCAAGGACAGTCTCAAAGACTATTGCCTAGCCTTGCAAGGACATTCCCTCAAAACAAATCCTACTGCGAAACAGTGCACATCACACCTGCTTGTACAGTATTAACCCATGCATGCCAAGAGCTTGCTGAAATATCAAAGGTCAATCAGAATTCACCATGCCAGCTCCCCACAAGATATACAATACATATGCGTACAATGCACACTTCACATGCAAATACTTTCTGAAAAACTTTAGAAAATATCTATCACTAAAGAATATGTGATAGGTCATTAGCTTTATCTTTTCAACGATTTCTTTGTATGTGCATTTTGTATCATTTCATGGATTTCCTTTCCTTTTTGTTTTTCTTTCATTGTTTGTTTGTTTGTTTTGGGTGGACATTGAGACTGGGTCACACTGTGTAGCCCTGGGTATCTCAGAACTTGATATATAGACCAGGCTGCCCTCAAACTCATAGAGATCCACCTGTCTCTGCTTCCTGAGTGCTGGGATTAAAAGTTCCTGATATGGACACTGTGAACCAAACTAGGGTCCTATACAAGAGTAGTATGTGCTCTTAACTGCTGAGCCATCTCTTCATCCCTAGGCACAGGAGTGCTGGAAAACCTTCAGATTGAGCAGACTCTGCAGGAAGTAAGCACTGCCCTCTCATGAGCATCTGATGGGCCTCGCGCACCACAATGTCTTCTTGGACTAGAAAGGTCTGACTACTAAATTAACAGAGAATAAAGACAGAAATTTCTCCTCTGATGAGGTCATTATGGAACCACTGACAAGAACTGTCAAGGTCAGTTTAGAAAGAGTCACGGTCCGGCCACTGTTGGCTTCTCCTTCCGCGGTTGTTACTACTGAGCAGCTTCCGCAGCTACTGCATGGCTCCTAGTAGCACTCAAGGAATTAGTTAACTAAGTTAAATATAGATCCCAAACTTGGGGAAGATAGCTTTGGCCATAAATGGCAAAGTACTTACCTTATGTGTCAGAGTTTTGAGTATCCCTAAATCAACTCACAGAATATCAAACTTACCATCCATCCAAGCTTCCAAGGTCCTGGACAGCTCCATAATGTGTGGTCACGTTCACGTTATATAATGTAATACTTTCCTATGCACAGATGATAAAGACAGGCTCAGGAGCCAGGGCTGGAGCTGAGAACATGTTAAAGGTTTTCTTGTCTCCACTCTGAATTGAGCTGATTAAATACATCTGAGTGTGGCCTGGAGTATAAAAGCACGTCCCACTTCCCAGTTGCTCTCAACTACCTAATCCTCAAGGAGATCTCAGCCTGAGGAGGTCTTGGCCTGAGGAGGTCTCGGCCTGAGGAGGTCTCGGCCTGAGGAGGTCTCGGCCTGAGGAGGTCTCGGCCTGAGGAGGTCTCGGCCTGAGGAGGTCTCGGCCTGAGGAGGTCTCGGCCTGAGGAGGTCTCGGCCTGAGGAGGTCTCGGCCTGAGGAGGTCTCAGCCCAAGGTCTGGCATCATGAAGACATCTGTGGCTTCAGGTCTGCTGCTGCTCGTTGTCTCAGCGTGGACTTGTTCTGGGCAACAGCCAGGTATGAGTGGACCATGACAGTAATGCTTTCAAGGGCTGGTTCCTCAATGCCCCTGACTCATGGGTCCCTTGACTGCTAGGACCATATCGTACCATCTGAAAAGTTAACGACTTACAAATTTTCAGCCTCATGTGCTCTCTTCTCCTGGGTTACCAGAATCTCACTGTCCCACCCTGCGGGTCAGGAACGTAAGGATTCTCGCTAGCCCCTGCTTTGCCTTCCTCTCTGCTGCACTCCACTTGCTGTTTGGGCTGCGCTTTCTGAGCTGGTTTCCCTTCTCTTCCCATTTCCGACTCGGGGCTCCTCAAGTTTCCTGCTCAAGGTCAGCACTAGGCCCATCTTCCATGTGGCACCGCTCTCTTCCCATTGCTGGCGCCTAGTCTGTCTTTTCTCTACTTCATTTTTCTTAAGCACACATTCTTTATTTGTATTTTATGTGTATGAGTGTATTGCCTCCATGTGTGTAAGTGCACCTGTATCATGCAATGCCCGAGGAGTCAGAAGAAGGCATCAGATTCCCCTAGACCTGGAGGTTACAGACAGTTGTTAGCTGCCATGTAGGTGTTGGGATTCGAACCTGAGTCCTCTGCAAGAGCAGCCAGTGTTCTTAACCACTGAGTCACCTCTCCAGCTGGTCAACCACACATTCTTAACTGTCTTTCCTTATATAATCACCTCCATCCCCCTCTCTATGTTGTTTAAGATGCCTTTCTCCAGGCTGGAGAGATGGTTCAGTGGTTAAGAGCACTGATTGCTCTTGCAGAGGACCCGGGTTTGACTCCCAGCACCCATATTGTTGGTGGCTAAGAACCGTCCTTAAGCCTGGCATGTGCAGATCTCTGTGAGTTCCAGGCCAGCATAGTCCACAGAGTGAGTTCCAGGCCAGCTGGGGCTATTGGGAGACCTTGTCTCAAAAAAAAAAGAAAAAATGTTTTTCTGAACCATCCTTTCTGAAACACTCCAGTGTTCCCCTCAAGCCAACTTTGAATATAGACACGCTTTCAGCCTCCTTTACAGAATGACCAAGTTGCTTTCAGATCTCAGGGATCTAATGGCTTCCCAAACAACTGCAGAGGGATGTTTAAGGTCTTTGTTTCACCACCTCTCTCCAGCTCCCAGAAGGGGGAACAAAGCTCCCTTAAAAAAACCTTCAGTCCATGCAGACCACCAGAGACTCCAAGGAGGCAGGGGTTAATTTAAAAGTTTACATAAAAATAAGCTATTATAATCCACCCTTCACGGGTTTGGTTTTCATTTGACTTCGGTTTTCGGGGGGGGGGGGGTGTCTGTGTGTGCCTGTGTGTCTGCTGGTGTGCTTGGGTACGTACACACACACACACACACACACACACACACACACACTGCTCAAGTTTTGCAGGGAATCTTGGTACCCAGTATGCACTCTAATGTAAGTATGCACCTCTGCTTTCTTTCCAAGTAGCCACTATAGTTAATCTTGGTCAAAACTTGAGGCTTTTCCCAGGTGACTATTTGAGGGATGTCAATGGGAGAATGGGAGTCTCCTACTATGAAAGGAATCACTTTGCACAAATCTCCTTTTTTGTTAAATAAGGTGTTTCCTTCATGCCTAATCCTGCCTGATGAAAGTTCTTTGCTATTTGTCAAGGCAGAACAGCTGAATGCTATTTCTTCTCTTTCTGCAGTATTGGTGGAATGCACTAGGTTTCATCTCCGTGTGATAGCTAAAAGAGCATTGTTTTATCCGGATGAACTCGTAGGCCCTGATGAATTATTCCTGGGACCAGGCTGCCAGGCTAGTGAGGTGCGGCCAGATGAACTTGAGTTTCGTTCTTCTTCGAATCTCTGTGGAATTACAATGCAGGTAAGAGAAGGGACCACTTGGGGCTGGAGAGATAGCCTAGCGGTTAAGAGCACCGACTGCTCTTGCAGAGGACCCGGGTTCGATCCCCAGCATCCACATGGCGCTAAGAGCCATCTGTAACTCCAATTCCAGGGGAATCCGAGACCCTCTTCTGACCTCCATGGCATTGCATGACACGGATACACAAACCTACACGCAGACAGTACATTCATACACATACAAAAATAAATAAAATTTAAAAAAAGAGAGAAGGGGCTACTTCGCCTGGTGCCATTTGTAAAGTCTTTGGAAGTACTGTTTTATGTTTCCTCTTTTGTAAAATGCTACTGGTATGCTGGGCATGGTGGCACACGCCTTTAATTCCAACACTTGGGAGGCAGAGGAAGGCAGATCTTTGTGAGTTCAAGGCCAGCCTGGTCTACATAGCAAGTTCCAGGCCAGCTGAGACTAAAGGGAGACCCTGTCTCAAAAAGACCAAAAAAAAAAAAAAATGCTACTGTTATTACTAAGTGGCACCAAAGACTGGGAGGAAGGCTAAGAGAAACATGAGCAGTTTTGTCACTTCCGTTCATTCCCCACTGGGCATGGATAAGAACCTCATACACTTTTCTCTCAAAATAAATCCATAGTCTATTAAAATAAGACACACTGCATGTAGAGCATTTTCACATGGTTTCTAATCCTATGAGATCAATGCCACCCTCACTAAGAGTAAGGAACTGAGGCATAAAAGCCAGCCCCGTAACTAAATTTGTGATGTTAGAATGTAGCGGAACCAGGCTTGCTGAGGGCCTAGTCTAATAAGCCCATTGTTTTTGTTCTATAATGATTCTGGGATAGGCAAAATGGAATGCACAGCAGTAATTAGAAAAAAGAAATTTCCAGGAAAGTTCAGAGGAAAGAATAATAATGGAAGGTCCTGAACTGAAGTAGAATTTATTTTTCCACTTCAAATTCAGAAAAACAAAATCCATGAAACCCATAGTACTCAGTGCCAGTAAGGAAAACTCAGAGATTTGGGCACAGGAAGTACCAAGCATACCAAAGATAATTATGAACTGTTTTATCTTGTCTGTCTTTATACTCTTGTGGGAGTATGCTCTTTAGGAACCTGAACTTCATGTCACAAGCATGAGATAATGGGAAGTTCTTTCAAGGGACTTTTTTCTCTGACTCAGTGTCATGGTTGTCCTCTTACACTATTACCCAGGCCCGGGCCTACCCATAGCAAGGTGCTGGCAGTCAAGGCTACCTATAGTAGTCAAATACTACCAAAAGTTTCAAAATACCCACACAAACCTTCTCTCCTGCTTCATTGGGCTGGAAAGACTTTCATTCAAATAATTACAACCTGGGGTTGGGGATTTAGTTCAGTGGCAGAGCGCTCACCTATCTAGCGCAAGGCTCTGGGTTCAGTCCTCAGCTCTGAAGAAAAAAAAAAAAAAAGCAACTAAAACCACCTAAACCCTGTCAGTCAACATGAGATCTTTCCTTCATAGGTATAATGCTGTCTTCCTTTGCTCTGACCTCTTTATTGGCATATCTTGAGATAATCTTACAGACCTCAAGAAGCATCTGGATTCATCCATGTTATAGGATTTTATTCAGCTAATTGGTATAGTCAACATTTTAATAACATGGGAATCTTTCTATTAATGTGGGAATCATATAGCATAAATAATGGAGGATCAAGGTAGAAATACAGGTGAATAGTTCAGAAATTGAGCCCAAGAAGACATAATCATAAAATGTGTATCATATTCAGAAAAAATCAATTAGTATGTATATAAAATTTCGGTTAGCAATCTTTTGACATGTTTCGAGACAATTGGAAAGACAAAGTAAAACTATACACTCTATTAGTTAACTCGGAAATCTCAAAGTATTTGAAGGCTTTACAATAATGATCTTATCCTTTGTTATGCCGAATAATATGTATGTTTCAAAGATCTCTTTTGCCATTAGATTTTCTGTGATCGAACTGTCTTTCACACCTGGCTCACCTATATACCAAGAAATAACTCCATGGCCGCTGGGCTTTCTCTAGAGTGTTTGATACCCAGGTGAGTCCAAAATACCCCCTGGATCCTACTTTAATACCAACAGCTCTTAGCCAAAATGTGACCTCACTTGTCCAGACTTTGAAAATCATGAGTGTTCTTATGTAGTTCTGTGCTTTTACAGCATGGCAGTACATGTCAATCTCTTCATGCCTTACTCAGAGGCCAAAACTTGGACCAAGAAGGTGAGCACAGATACTTGCCATGAGTGAGTCAAGCTTGCCTCTTGATTCTGGACCCTGAATTCTTTCTATCTACTCCCCTAGAGGTTATCAGGACATACTGCCAAGCTGCATGCATCAAACCAATATCCATGGAGCTTTCTTAAGTATACAGATTGGCTTGGATCTTCTCCACAATTTAAAAGACCCTAGCTGGGCCTAGCTACACTGGGAGACTGAAGAAGCCAGATAGCAAGTTCAAGACCTATATGCCATTACTGAGTAAGTTCAAGGCCAGCAAGGGCAATAGGTGACACTATCTCAGTATAAAAATTAAAACAAGGTCTCTCCTTCCACCATCTGAGTCATGGAACTAAATTAAAGTCAGCAGACTTGGCAGCAGGTGCCTCTACCCACTGAGCCATCTTGCCAGACCCTTTTGTGCAGCCTTAAATCTGATTGTCTTCTGCCTATAATTTCCTAGAAATAAAATAGGATCAAAGGTCCAAAAAAATTAAAACAAGGGCTGAAGATTTAACTCGGTGGTAGAGTATTTGTCTATCATGCATCAGACCCTGAGTTCAATCCTCAGTAATACAAAAAATAGAGACCCTAGGCTATACATAATTAATTTAGAAAGCTAAGTAATAATTCATTTTACTTCCTAACTTTGAAATCAATTCAGTAATAAATAACATAGAAGATGTATCTTTATCTAAAAAGAAGCTAATTGCCAAATAAGTCTATCGACAGCTAGAAGGCCTCTTTCAGGTCCACCCTGAAATCATTTCACTGACCCTGGTGTAGAAAGAATTATCCCCATCATCTCCAGTGAGATGATGGGCAAACAGCTAGAAAAACAGGGTCATCTTATCTACATATCTACATCCAGCAGGGGTCAGCGCACAGTGTTACTAGTCAAGGGCAAGAAACAGAGTTGAGAACATCTCTGAGGGCCTGACTACTGGCCCCCGCAACCTTGCATCACAGAACAAGAAAGTAGCCAGCTGCAGATTCCAGAAGGCCTCTCCGACCCCTGAGCACTCATCTTCTCCCACCTTTTCCCATCAGCAAAGCAGAATCCTTTCCTCTTTTTCTGGACTCATCCTAGGACTTGCAGGATGAAATTGGGATAGGAAGAATTCTCATAAGGAACACTGCTCACCCAGACTTGTGCGGTTAGATTGTTTCTCCCTCCCACTACCCAGCCTCTCACAATCCTGGCTGGCCCTGGGTCTGCCTACCAAAAAACCTTCCTTCCTGGGGATTTGGTGTCACACTCTAAGAAGTTGGGACTCTGTCAAGCCCCATGTCTAATGTGTTCCACTCTTTCCCTTTTTAACAGTAGTTCACAGGAGACATGATACAATCATCAGAGCCAGTTATCAGGGACACATGCCTGGAGGAATCTGGACAAAGCCTTTGCAGAGCTATGGGCAGCCCCAAGCCAAATATTTGGCTTGAAATGGGTGCTCGTGGGGCAAAAAACAGTGATCTGTCTGAAAAAAGCCAGTTAGCTGTTCTTCCATAAAGTGTCCTGTCTCTCAGGCATTGAATGTGTGTTCCCTTCACCAGTTGCCCTTGCCTGCTAAAGACTGGAAAGCCAGGCTGGCTCTGCCAGGCAGTCAGGGCATGGCATAGGGGAAGAGAGGAGGAAGTCAAGTTTTAAACAATACTTGAAGGGAGAAGGGTGGAAGCGAGGGCTTGCAGGGACAGAGGCTGGTCCTTAAAAAAAAAAAAAATTTCTCAACTTGAATCCAAAAGTTCAGGCCAGCAAGCTAGCCTGCTGGACACAGAGAACACCAGAATGTGGCCCTCTGAAGTTAGCCTCACTGTAAAAAACCCAGTAGGACTGAGCTAAAAGTGACCTGCTCTTCCTCCCGCACCCATCATCAGCTAGTAGTCCTTGTCCCTCAGAAGAGAACTGAGGAAGATGAGAAGTAAGACTAGTCCTCCAGTTGTCTCTTCTTTCCTAGAGAGCACACGGAAAAGAAATTTTTGTTGTCTGAAACCTTTAAAAAAGGGGGGAGGGGGGTATATAAAAGCCCACTAAGAAGAAAATGCTATGGTTTAACCACTAAATATATCATTTCTCATATGTAAATTGGAATTAAAGCAAAGAGTTTGCTAAATACAGATTGTATGGGGCGTCAGCTTTCTGGGGGAAAGACTGCTCAGCCACAGCATTCATGAACTTCGTGCTTGAATCTTCATCAGTTCTGACTATATGTCCCACACAGAAACTTAGGTATAAGCACATTAAATGACTGGTCAGATTCAGACAGCCAGAAAGTCACAGATTTAAATCTGGACAAAATGACCTGAAAAAACAGTTTTCATTGCTCTGTTTGGTGCTTTCTGCTGGCTAATGAGCTCATGAAACCCATCTTCCACCCTAACCCCGACACAGACTTTGAAATAAAAGCAGTCATGGGCTGGAGACATGGCTTATGGGTTAAGAGCGCTATTCTAGCAGAGGACCCAGGTTCAGTACCCAGCACTCACATGACCAGTAACCATCCGTAACTCCAGTTCCAGGGGATCTGATGCCCTCTTCTGACCTCTGTGGACATTGCATGACATGGATGTACTTACACACATGCAGGCAATATACTCATACACATAAAATAAAAACATTAAAAAATAATCAGACTTCGTTAGCTCCTAGGAACCTATTAGCTCAACAGTAAATTCTAAGAATGTCTTCCCATAAGCGGATAACTATTTTCAAACAAAACTAACTCAAACACTGAGTATCTTGGTGTAGTTTTTCTTGAGAATAATTTCTGTGTCCATAATCTGGACAACTTCCGTGGATAGAGGAGTTGAGAGTGTTGAAATAGAGTAACACAGCCATTATTCATTTAAAACTATAAAAATATATAACTTTAATAGCCTGTTAAATCTATTAAGTTCAATCAAAGCTACTGAATTACTGAGCTGTTGGGTCAAGGCCAGGTATTACCTGGACCTGTGAAAGGACAAGGATGGTATCCTTAGATCTCTGGACTACCTTCTAATTCCTGGTTTTGGCTTGTTCTCTCCCTTGAAAGTGATTATATCTGGGATGGTTACTCTCAACTGTCTGCTCGCTGCCCTTCTCCTCAGTACTGGTTCCTGAAACTGAGAAGATACTGCGCATATTGTGACTCTGCCCATTTTCAAGACGACTGGGTAAGGACTCCTACAAAGGCCAATATTCAGTATGCCTCTGTGCACATTTTGTGACCAAAAGAAAATTATCCGTCACATTTAGTGTTCATTTGAGGAAGACCCTACATTGACCTCAACTGTTCACTCTGTGGAAATGATTCATACCCAGCCACTTTATAATTGGTTGAGGGCTACAGTAAGATCCCAGTCTCATAATTCTCTCCTTGTTCTAGGATGCTTTACCTTGATATTAAGATTTTACTTTACACTATTTAGAACTGAACATCTGAATCCAAAGCCATCTACTGTAATAGAAGCGGAAGTAGACACATTCTGGACCTGTCAGAACACTCTCCTCATGTTAGTCACAAAGAGGCCAAATGTTTCAAGCTGAGGGTGGACCTGTGAACAAAATACATGAGCTAAACCATCTGTGGCTTATGACTGGGCCACTGTCAAACATATCCAAGATTCCTTTGAGGATTGTTTTTTCTCTTTTCTATAATCTTCAGGAGATAAGATCTATGTGGCTCCTGGTCTTGCTTTTTAAATATTTTTTATGTGTATGAGTGTATTGCCTGCATGTATGTAAGTGTACCCATGTCATGCAATGCCCACAGAAGTCAGAAGAGGGCATCAGATCTCCTGGAACTGCGGTTATGGATGGTTCTTAGCCATCATGCGTGTGCTGGGAATTGAACCCAGGTCCTGGCTGCAAGAGCAGCCAGTACTCTTAACTGCTGGTGGCTCCTATTCTTGCTACAGGGAGACCCTGTCTCAAAAAGACCAAAGATAGATTGATAGATTGATAGATTGATAGATAGATGATAGATAGATGATAGATGATAGATAGATAGATAGATAGATAGATAGATAGATAGATAGATAGATGATAGATAGATGATAGAAGATAGATAGATAGATAGATAGATAGATAGATGATAGATAGATAGATGATAGATAGATAGATGATAGATAGATGAAGGATAGATAGATGAAGGATAGATAGATGAAGGATAGATAGATGAAGGATAGATAGATGATGGATAGATGAAGGATGGATAGATGAAGGATAGATAGATGAAGGATAGATAGATGAAGGATAGATAGATGAAGGATAGATAGATGAAGGATAGATAGATGATAGATAGATAGATGATAGATTGATAGATGATAGATAGATTGATAGATAGATAGATGATAGATAGATGATAGATAGATGATAGATAGATGATAGATAGATGATAGATGATAGATAGATAGATAGTTGATAGATAGATAGTTGATAGATAGATAAATGATAGATAGATAGATGATAGATAGATAGATAGATAGATAGATAGATAGATAGATAGACCATTCTAACACAATTTTCCATATTGCTCATATTTTGGAAAGCTAAAATTAGCTAGTTCCTTTTCCATTGGCATAAGAACAGACTGCACTCTACCTCCTCTGATGAATATTCTTGAGCCTTGGGGAGGGGCTCATCAGGCTTTTCTCCTAGAGGAGGTATTAGCGGTTAATGGTTCCTAGGCGGTGAGGGGGGGGGGAAGAGGCATTTTCTTCAGTGATGTAGCCACTAGTAAGTTCTCCTTATTGTAGTAAATAAAACCCCATCTATTCTCATGCAAGCAACCCTAATTAAACTCAGTGGATCATATACAACAACAAAAAATACAAATATTTTTAAAGACATAGAAATAAAAGGGTGACTGTAGAAAGTGTTGAGACAGAATGAGATGGGGGATCAGAGATGGTAAGTTGGTAATAGATTTGTTTACTCTTATGTACATGAATAAAAATATATTCTAAAATTTACACACTAATCACAGTCACCAACTCATAAGGTTGTTATGTAAAGAACTCTTAGGACAGTGATTGAGACATATTAAAGATTCAATAAAGCTATTATTGCTCTATTCAAAGTAAAACTCAATAATAAAAGAAATATTCCTGAACCTTGGGAATCTCAAAATAGTAAATAACAATGGCTGAACTTTTTTCCCCCGCAGTCAACAGTTTTTTATGGGCCACGGAATTCTTATCGAGGACTTTTTTAGTGCATCTTCTCATCTTTGAATTTTAGAAGTTTGGACACTCCACATCAACAGAAGTAATCCAGTTTGAGGATACAATATGGGCTTTGACTTTTATAGATCTGCATGTTTTAAATTCATTTTAACATATCGTAACCCCCTTTATGATACCTTTTGAAAAGAAGCTATCAGCAATTCTTAACTTTCAATATAACCACAAATATATAAATAAAGCAACATATTTTATTGTATGTGTGTATTTACTGTGTTTCTTACCTAAATTAAGCTCATTGATTTTTAAGCTTGGGCTGAGTTATCAGGAATATGGGATCTGGGGGCATTTGGATCCCCTCCTCTACTCCAGCCCCCCATTGCTCCCACCCAATTTAATGTACTCTATTTTATATATATTAAAGCATCAAATAACTCTTAGAAAAAAAGTACCATGTGCCCACCTGTGCCATAAGAGCTTTACTGCTGTGGGGGTAGCCAGCTGTGCTCTGATCAGAACCAACCCACACCATGAGGGGCAGGAGACCAATGTCTGGTACTGTATGCCTGGCTAGCAACCAGGGGAGGCAGTGCGTCCACAGAAGCAACACATTTCTGAAGTGTAATTAAACTGACATAGTGGGAAACTGCCTCCCAAGTACCTGTGCGTATATCCATAGACAAAAGTGGCTCCCAGCCTTAATCGGAGAAGCCTCTCCTTACAGTGAAAGCCTCTCCTTACAGACTCATGGCTGTACAAGATGCAGGGAAAAAATGATAGTTATGGGCCCTCCTCTAAATAAGTCACATATTCCCTCCTCCCCCCAAAGCTCAGGGACTATTGCACAAGAGGGAGTGGGAAGTAAGAGCTAGCAGATAGGGTGAAGGGCTGTGAAATAGTGCCAGCCTCTAGAATATTACAGTTATTAACTCACAACAACTACAGTACCTGGGCTGGGTTCACACAACAATCAGTCATGGAATGAGGGAGGCTTACAAGGTCCTACCCTTTACCTTTGGCTATTGGCTACTGACAGATTATAGGCGAGAGGCCAATCACTGTTTTGAGTCATGTACCCGCCACTGCAGATCCCACCCGCCTCCAACACATAGCTCCAAACTCACAGTTACACAGGTGGCCCTGGCTAACTTTATGGGTCACAAAACAAAGCATGTAGACCTGAATGTGTGGAGAGATTTGTGGGGAGGGTGGAACATGTACAAGAATTGGAGTGTTGTCTTGATTGGGAAGTGGGCAGTGAGACTAGTGTGCATGGAGTAATGTGAGAAATCATTTTTAAAAGTGTGTCAGACTGACATGTATGATGAGAGAGAGATAGCTACTCAGTGGATTGTGACTCTGAGCACATTCCAGGTCTCGGGGGTGAGCCCATTGTATGGGAAGTGCTGACCTGGCCCTGTTGCATTAGAAGTAAGCCTGTAGTTCTACGGACACAGTTGGTCCCATTCTCATGCTTCTGATGTGAGGGATGGAACTACAGGGCATCTCCTGAGACAATGCAGGGAAGTTAAGAAGGATGACTGCGGGGCTGAAGAGATGGCTCAGCAGTTAAGAGCATCGACTGCTCTTGCAGAGGACCAGGGTTCGAGTCCCAACACTCACATGATGGATAAAAACCATCTTAGACTGGGCGTGGTGGTACATGCCTTTAATCCCAGCACTTGGGAGGCAGAGGCAGGCGGATCTCTGTGAGTTCAAGGCCAGCCTAGTCTACAGAGCGAGCTCTAGGCCAGCTGGGACTAAAGGGAGACTCTGTTTCAAAAAGACAAAAAAAAAAAAAAAAAAAAAAGAAAAGGATGACTGTAGTAGTAAGGTGGGCTGACAGCTTGGTGGAGAGGCCTGCTAGAGCTGAGCCTTCAGTAGCATGATGTCCTTGACAAGTGTTTTTACTATTAAACTCTGGTGAGACCTGGGAGGAATCTCAGAGGAAGGTGGACCTCCTAGGACAAAAGCAATTCCTCCAAAGTATGTGGGAGGTGAGGGCTTTTGGTCTTTCTCCCTTTTGTGTATGTCTTTTTGAGACAGGGTCTCCCTATAGCCACAGCTGTCCTGGAACTCACTATGTAGACCAGGCTGACCTTGAACTCACAGGGATCCACCTGCCTCTGCCTCTAGAGCGCTTGTATTAAAGGTGTGCTCCACCACGCCCAGCGATCCTTCTCCCTTTTTAAAGCCTGTTAAATCCGAAGAGGAATTAAGAAAGAAAGAAAGGCATCCTTCAGGGCTCAAGAAAGGTAGACCCTTTCAGGATGGACGGTACTGGCCTTTATATGTGCTGACAGGATGGGGTCAGTGCACAGGCATGAAGTGCAGGCTTCGTGAGGAGGAGCTGAAGACAGTGGCTGTGAGAAGAGGAGGGGGAAGGAGGTCAGGAGATGTACTGATGAAAGAAAGAGACGTCAACTCTGCCCTAGAGAGCAATTTCTTTATTAAGAGTCAGGTAGCTGCACACCAGGGTGCTGGACAATGGTCCAGAATGCAAGGCTGGTCTTCTAAGATCACCGAAGGAGTTTCATTGTTTTCCGAATCCAGGGAAGGAAGCTGGACATTCTGGTGAATACCTGAGGAAGCGTCCCTTTCTTGGGGAGATAACTGAAAATGCCCTGGGGCACATTGTCACACAGGAAGGGTCCCCCAGAATCTCCCTGTAGAGAGAAAGGAACAGTCTGAGCACCCACTGTCTTATTACTCCATTCAGACTCATTTTATACCTGTTCTTCCTGGTTCCAACTAAGGGCTTAGGGTTTCAGAGAGAAGGTGTAAGTGCCATCACTCACTTCGGCACTGAGTGGGGTGGAGGAGGGCAGGCTGTGACCCCCGGAGTGGAGCACCTCTGCCTGATTGTGTTTACTCTCCAGTTCAATTAGGATTCTAGCTTTGCTTGGGTTTCCCATGGAGAAGGCCAAAAGATTGGCTGAGGGAAATGCTAGATGCCTATGGGTCGAGATGGCTGTGCTGCTACACACAGATACCAGACAGGCAGGGGTTGTGTGGAGAGAGAAGGCCTGGCTGTGCGTCGGCAGCATCATCCTGTCCACCGGCAATCATTTGAAGATCCCTGTGTTTTTACCTTGTTAGCAGCCTTCTTGCCCCTAGGACCTCCTACACAGATCTGAGTGGACTTGTGGTAGTACTTGAAGGTATTTTGACATGTCTCGTCTTTCTGAACTTGCAGCATCACTTCCTGAAGCTTGGCAGGCCGATTGCCATTGGTCAGTCGTCCCCAGCCTGCCACTCTGCACTGCTGCCCAGGTTTCACCCAGGACTGGCTCTTTGGCAGGGCAATGATCTTCACAGCTTTATTGATTTTAGCCTTGGATTTCAGCTGGGCAGAAGGAGGAGAGATAATAGTTGAGGTCTGGACTATCAGCAGTCTCAAGTCTAGGGATGAGGTTGGCTGTACCCCCTCCCACAGAAACACACTTCCTCAGCCTCCAAAGCCCCATTCTATTGTACCAGAACCAGTAGACCAGTCACTGGAGCAGAAGAACTGACACCTAAGTGAGCTGAATCTACTTAGTAACCTGTAGGGGTAGACCAGATGTCAGCAAAATGTTACCTTTAGTAGCATGATGTCATTGGCAAGTGTTTTTCTATTAAAGCTCTGGTGAGGGACAGCTTTGAGAACAGAAATGAACTGCTGGGTCTTTTCCCTTTCCTTGATATTGTGAGCACCCAAGGTTACATTCATTTTTCTGTAAAGGTAAGATGCATTGGGTCTGTTGTAGTATAATTAAAGCAGCATCTGGATGCATGTTGAGAGTTCAACCCAAGGAGAAGCAGAAGCTGAGTCAAATAGCCAGAAAGACATTGGGAAAGCTGTGTCCTGCCACAGCCCTTATGTGGATTATAATTTCCTTTCCGTTTTTTTTTTTTGCACTGAGAAGAATGTGGGTCTCTTTCCATAACCTCCCCTTCCAAACAGATCCTTTCCCAATACCCTATGCTCCTATATCTCCTGTCTCTTTGGGCAAAACAGAAGAAAATTAAGTTTATTTTTGCTTTTGGTTCTATACATTTAGGACATTTCTGATCTGTTGTCATTTGGTCGTTCCTCTCAGAAAAGAGCCCGTTATTTCTTACCTTCCATTACAGTGAGCTGCTGTCATTACAATGTCTTTTGCCACCAGGAAACCACCACAGCGTGTCAGGTGTAATGTGCTATTATAGAAATTTATGAATGCCATGAAGGGCCAGGAGTGTGGTTTGACCTCTGTGCCCCAACTGATTTCTCCTGAAATGGAAACATTGTTAAGAATCTCTGTGCCGTGACCTGGTGGCTGGAAGAAGGGATGTTTTATGGCAGGAGAGACTAGAGGTTTGGACACGGGGAGAGGAGAGCCTTGTGGGGGGCCCTTACACACTAAAGAAGGGCTTCTAGCTTCTTCTTCAAGCCCTCCATGATTCTCCATAATATAGCTCTTCTAGTTTTCTGGTAGTGATGGAGCCTAGTCTTTGTCCT